>PNEQ01130472.1:59270-79630 GCA_003012365.1 Medauroidea extradentata | reverse complement strand
GAGCTTACGCAAATACCTAAAAAGGAATTTCAGGATTTTTCAAAATTCATTTTTGAAAGCCGGTAAAAAAATAAAACCGTTTTTTTGATTAATCAGTCGTATCACCTAAGCCGTTAGAGATATCGAGGTGGCTTTTGTCTTATAATGAAACATAAGTAAATACCTAAAAAGTAATTTAACGATTTTTGGAAATTCGTCCTTGAAAGCCTATAAAAAAATAAAACGTGTTTAAGAATAATCTTTCGTAACACCTGAAACAGTTCAAAATTTGTTTCCTTTTTATTTCTTGCTTATAGTTAAACCTCTTTGGACTATAGCCTGTACACGCGAAATAACTCTCATGGCCTGTCTTGAATAGTTTGTAGCACGGTCGTAGAAGAACAGGTCTGGACACTCGCCTGGATATTTGACCCCCTTGTTGTTTGGCTGTAGTTCAGCAAGTTACCGAGATTATTGTGTTTTATTGGCGCTGCAGTTAGGGCGGTCGGACTAAACTCCGCCCACTTCCTTTCCGCTAAAATAAACAATTTACCAAAACGTATTTTTTATCAATTTACGAAATACTTTCTTTGCTCAAAATTTTAAGAAAAGGCTCCAGCAATCTTTATTTACTTTATAAATTTAACAATGGAAAAAATGGGCGGAGTTTTAGTCCGACCGCCCGGAAAACAGCGCCAAAAAGTACGACATGCTCGGTAACTTGACGAACTACAGCCAAACAACAAGGGGGTCAAGCAAAATACATTGTTAGATAGGCGAGTGTCCAGACCTGTTCTTCTACGACCGTGGTTTGTAGTTAAGTCTGTGGAGTTGCAGTTTTTTTTTTTTGCCAACCCACCATAAATAAAACCTCTTTGGACTGTAGCCCGTACATACGAAAGTATTATTACGGCCTGCCTTTAAGTATTCACTCGGGTATTGTACAAAGTTTGTGGTGTGGGAGGGGTGGGGTTACGGGTTCGTATCCTGTGCAAGTCTTTGCGATGGAACATGACATCATACGAGCATATTGCGTGCGCTCTTTTCACTGAGCTAAGACAATTTATAGTTCACTGTTATTGAGTACACTAGCTGTTAAATGCCTTCATCACATATTTTATCCAGAGTTACTGTTTGTATTACATAATTTCACACGGGCAAAGCCGCGGCCAGGTAGCTATTTTGTAGAGAAATAAAGATGAATTATTAACAAAGATGTTCTGCAATTAAAGTACCCTCAGCGTAGTGGACTGGATAAAGCTGTTTGTATTTGTTGTTATAAAGATATACAGAGAATATAGTAACACCATCAATTAATACGTTATTAAAATTTAGTTACTCTTTCTATAGTACACGCGGGCGAAGCCGCAAAGGGACAGCTAGTTCAGTATAAAGGTATTCAGCCGTAAGTCACACAGCCTAAAACTGTTCAGCCTTAAGTTACACAGCTTAACATCGCTGAGCCTAAAGTCTTACAACCTAACATTATTCAGCCTAAAGTTGTACCGCCTAAAATTGTACACCCTAAAATTGTTCAGCTTAAATTTATTCAGCCTAAAGTCATACAGACTAAAATAATAACGCTTATGTTTAAAGTATCCGACTGTTTTAGAATTATAGTGATTTTCATTGCAAACTGCTAACGTATGTTGTGCCATCTAGGATGCAGCGTTTAAACTATTCCCGAAAAAACTAACCACTTCGGTAGTTCGAGATGCAAAGCAAATGGTCTGACATCTGGTGACGGAATCTGGTACTCCTTGAATGGTGCATAACAAAGGAGTACATGCCGGTAAGTTTACATGCACGAAAAATAAATTCGCGCAGTAAAACTGACATCAGGTGCTCTAGTGTCTGTCATGTATGAAAATACTTATCACTTTGATTCTAGAAAACGCTACTCTAAAATCAAGACTCGCCGAACATGTATGGGAAAATAGTAATTATTCGCTATAGGTAAATGCCACTCTACTTACATTTGAAACACATCCAAATAAGTTAAATAATTATAAAGGAATTGGATTTTATTGTGGACAAAACCTATGAATGTCAGCTCAAGGAACGTCGCGGTAAGTTCGTCTGAGAAAGGTCCTGTGTTCATACGTGTTTTCATAGCTTTTTCTTCATGTCTTGTGTGACATTGTCTTCGTCGTAGCTGTTGTCTGCAATGTCTAATTTTTGGTGGCTTAAGGGCGTGGTCTACAGCAATTTTGATCACCATTTTTTAATTTTTTTTTTGTTTGTACCAGATATTTTTTTTTCTTATTTTAGTCACAAAATGTAAACATATTTGGCTCTTATTAAAATTTTTTTATCTCTCGTAGTTTTCGCGTAATGCCTTGTTAAATTAGTATGTTGCATGTTTTTGTTTTAACGACTACACTAAAACCAACTGATAAACCCAACTAAAAAAAATCACAGTGGATAAATACATTGCAGGCTACAGTGTCATGTTCATAAAAATAAAGAATAAAAACTATTTGTATTTAAAAAATTACTGAAACTGAAAATAAAAATTTGAAAAATGCAATATACATTTCTATATACAAATAATTTTTATTCTTTATTTTTATTAGCATGAAATTGTAGCCTGCAATATCTTTATCCACTGTGATTTTTTTCAGTTTGGTATATCAGTTTGTTTTAGTGAAGTCCATAAAACGGAAACATGCAAACTATGACTTTAACAAGCCATTACGCGAAAACTATGATATATAAAAAATTTCATTAGAGCGAAATTTAGTCACATTTTGTGTCTAAAATAAAAAAAATATATCTGGTACAAATAAAAAATTAAAAAATGGTGATGAAAATTGCGGTAGACCGCGCCCTTATTTATATGTGTTGGCTACTGATAATTTGGCGTTTTTTCTGTTACTGTTTTTCTTGGTTCTCATTCTTGGTTGTCTGAGACGACATAACGTTGCAATGGCGTGTGTCCATAACATTTCACTAAATTGATTTTCCTTTACCTTTTTTTAAGTTTTTGTGCACAAATTAGTGCGTGATCATGACTCTAGTTACTGGCACACTTGATATAATGACTGAGCTGGCGAGCATACGCATATTCGACTATGAAATGTTGACTAGGAATAATGGATGTCTGCTCGACACAGCAGACAGTGTGTCTGGCAAGTGATATCTGCGCGGAGGTTGACGGTGATGGAAGGGAGGAATGGGAGAAGAGTATCACTGTGAATGAACAATGGTTTCATTAGCAATATACAGGCTTGCTAGCTGGAAACATGGCCCTTATATGATTCAATAATATTTTCACATTATCAATAGCTTACGTCTCGTGCGATTACACGTTCTGAATGAATTGTCAGCCATTTTCCAATTTAATACTGTCTACGCGAATGTTGCTGGAGAAAAAGTGATTATGTTCACGTTCATGGGCAGTTCGCACTACGGGACCATTATCATTGCGACTCAAGACGTACATACGCGTTCATTTTAAACGTTTATCCAACAATGAGGCAGATTAAAATGATGCCAGCTGGCTTTCTTGTGATATATTTGCTAGTGTGATATAGATGCTTGTGATATAGAGACTGCTTTTATCTATATCAATGTGTTCTAGACATATCCTTGTCTACCTTGCATGAATGAAGTTATTTAACTTGACCTCTGCACTGCATCGTTACTATACGGAAATAATAAGAAACTCGTATAATTTTCAACATGTTAGTAAAAATGACAACAGTTATGTAAACTTATACGTGGGTAAGAACCTTTCAAGCAATAAACCTTCAAGCTTAGGCCATACGTATTATTGTGCGTTAATATGGTAGTGTATCAAAATCTATTATAGAATTTCTGTATAATAATTTTCTACGCCAACTACACGCAAATCTTTCGCGGAAAGATTAATTCATATTATTTGATATACTATTAAAATTGTCGTACAGCCAGCAGCACAAATATTGGAAGTAAATTCTACATTGAAATTACATTTTACATTGAGAGTGCAGTGAATTGATTGGTGGGAGGGTGAAATGCTTTCCACTAAGTTTTAACTTAGCCCAATATGCAAGTTCGTGTGTATTATAAACTTGTATATTTATTTTATGTGCATTAACATGTTTATTTTTAGAAAATGTATTGTTTTTTGTTGTGTGCATCCAACTACAATGTACCTAAAACATAACCTTCAAAATTGTCCTGCAGTTTGTTGTAATATTTATAATCTGGTAAAGGTTGGAATTTCGTTTACAGTAGTTTCAGCCAAATTGGGTAGGGATACATGACAAATTGTCAACCGTTCTTCTTGTTATAAGACAACTTAAGACGATAATTATTTGCAAAAGTCCGTGGACGGATTGCTTCGACAGACGAAAATGCAATCTGAAATCAGCATCGTTGTATTCTTCAAAAAAGTATTCCTTTCACGAATATACAACATGCCCGACACAAAAGTATAACTTCGTCTGCGTTATCGTAGAAAAATCAAGTCGTATTGCCCACACCATGCTGTGGTTTTCTGCGCTAACTGGCCAAATCGGGGTGGTTTAAAATGAAATTTCAATTATATAAATAAACTAGATTAAAGTACATGGAGAAAAGGCTTCACTTCTTTTCTCGAGAATATACAACCACTAACCGAGATTAAACCGCTTAAACTTAATTGGTGGAACCAGCTCTTAGTGTTAGAGGTGTGAGTAAAGTACATAAGATATTGTTTAAAATAATTTGAATTCTGTGGCAAAGATTAATTATGGAGTTCGCCTAATTAATACGTTAGAACTATTGAAAACTATTGCACCTATAATGGAATGGAGCAATGTTTAGGCCATTTTTGGGATTAGAATGTAAGTTCACAGTTTCGTGTATATACCTGAATGATGTACCCTGTCAGATGGTCATGGATACAGGCCCGATCATTTATGTCGTCCGGCCGAACATCATAGGGCCGTTTCCCCAGCAATCCCAAAATCGAAATATCGGACAGTGCCTGTTAACAACTGTTACCGCTGAGACAACACCAGTGAAAGGAAGGGAAAGTGTGCAACTTAAGTTGGGTGATTTCCAGTTACAACTTGAAGTCTACATAGCAGATATTGCAGTAGCATGTTTATTGGGACTAGATGTACTGTGCAAACTAGGATGCTATATTGCACTCGACTGGGGGTCTTCAGGGTAGGTGAAACAGAGTTGGTACTGATACTACGATCAGAACCATCATCACCAGTTCACTGTTCAGTAGTTTGTGGTCAGACCACTGTGTTGCCAGCTTCTAGTGAATTGTGATACCAGGGTGCTCTGTAGGAAAATATGTGAAGCACATGGGGTTAACGGAGCCAATGAGAGGATGGTATAACCTCCCTGATGGAGTACTTCTAGCGAGGAATTTGGTTTCATCAAACGTAGATAATGCCCAAGTTGAAATGATAAAATTGACAGACGAGGCAATTCATCTAGAGGAGGGGGCCTTGATTGGGTTGTGTAAGTAGGTTTCCCAGATAAACACAACTATGTATAAGGTCTTAAGGGAGGACCTTGCGCAGCGAACTATGCTAGAGCCGCTTACAGGACTCCTGGAGAGGCCAAAGGAAAAACTGTACTGGAGACATGAAAATGCTTTTGCAGAACTCTTAGTGAAGAATCAAAATTATTTTTGTGTGGTTCACGTTATCTCAGTATAACATCCGTTTCATGCCACAATACTCATGCATGAGAGGCTAGACCTGTCAAGCAACCCCCTAGGCCTCCGCATCTGGCCTCAAAGGAGGTGGTTGATGGCATTCTGAAGGAAATGAAAGATCTAGATGTAATAGAACCATAGATCAGCCCATGGTTATCTCCAGTTGTGTTGGATAAGAAGAATGATAACTCAACAAGATTTTCTGAGGATTACCGACGGCTGAACGATGTGACCAGGTAATACTCGTACTCACTTCCTCGGATAGATGACACTTTGCATAGCCTGGCTGGATCCCAATGGTTCTCAAACTTGGACATGAAAAGAGGTTACTGGCAATGTGAAGTGGCGCCAGACGATATAGAGAAGACTGTCTTTACTGTTGAAGGAAAAGGAACTTGACAATTCAAAGTCACGCCTTTTGGACTATGCAATGCTCTAGCGACATGTGCATGACTAACGGAAAAAGTACGTCTTTTGGATATTTGTCAGGTTTATTTAGATGACATTGTGGTCACAGGGAAGACATTCGAAGAACACCTGGCACGTCTTCAGCCAGTGCTTCAGAAGTTTACAGCAGCGAATTTGTAGTTAGTTCCTAAAAAGTGTAATCTCTTCCAAAGAAAAGAGTAATTCCTTGGACTTGTAGTGTCGGCTGAATGTATAGAAACAGATCCAGTGAAGGTAAACGTGTTTTGAGACTGGCCTCAGCCAACTGATCGGACACAAGTAAGAAGTTACTTGGGACTGTGTGCACTACTTATTATCGGTGTTTTGTGTGTGAGTTTGCCACAGTAGCAAAGCCATTACATGTGTTAACTAAGACCAAGAGAACATTTTTCTAGGCCCCCGAACGCGAATCCTCGTTCAAGAAATTGAAGGAAATTTTGATTTCACCCCTGGTCCTGGGCTATCCTAGCAATAATGTCAAGTTCATTTTAGATACAGATGCGAGCGATGTGGGGATTGGTCACTGTATTGTCACAGATACAGGACGGGAAATGAAGGCCATTAGAGTATTTAAACGAAGTGTTACGTAAGCCAGAAATAAATTACTGGGTAACTCGCAGGGAGCTTCTGGAAATTGTTAAGGCCATTTCACACTTTCACCATTACTTATACAGAAGTAATTTTATCCTACAAACAGATAATGCTTCATTATGTTGGTAACCTAATTTTAAAAAAAATCAGGACATATAGTTCGGTGGATGCAGCACCTACAAGAGTATTATTTTGAAGTACAACACATACCTAGTTGCTTACACAACAATGCTGCACCACTGTCCAGGAGGCGCTATGAGCCAATGTGCTTCCATTGTGAGCACCAAGAGGGGAAGACTATGAAGGCAACTTCCTGGAGAACAAGATTCCAAGTGTTCACAACTGACAATGAACCCGATTCCTGGAGTAATGAAAGGATTGGCGAAGATCGGAGAAATGACCCTGATCTTAAGCCAATAATAAAATGGTAGGAAAAGGGCCATCGCCCACAGTGGGCTGAGTTATCTGATCAAAGTGCTACAACTAAGGCATACCTTGGAAAGTGCAGGTGACAAACAAACACGTCTATGGCTGGTACTCTCAGAATTTACAGTTCCTGAGGTGCTGAAGAAACTTCATAGTTCAGCAGCTTGAGGACACTTTCGAATTAATAAGACTCTCAACAATGTTAGACTGCGATACTATTGGCTACATTGCAGGGATGATGTCGAGAGGTGGTGCAGAACATGTGATGCGAAGGTGGGACTTCAGCATTTTGATTGGGATGGCAAATAAATTAACACCAATGCAGCCAGTAAAGCGGGGGAATCGATGATGTTTCCTCCAGGAAAATGTGGGTTTAATGGTGGAAAATTGAGCTATTTTAGCAATATTCAGCCAAGTTATTATGAAATGTAGTATAGCTGAAAGGTAAAGTAAATTAATTTATGTACGATATCACAATTATTGATGTGGTAAGTGCTCCCTCCCCATTGTATCCTCCAAACCCTGCCTATGGATGCCTGTGCTGCAAGAATGGGACCAAGAAGTAGAGGACATGGTCATCTTCAAAATTCATTGTTGGAGCCCCATCTGAAAGAATGGCTGTAGATATTTTTGGTCCCTTGCCAGTGACTGAAAGGAAGAATCGGTACCTATTGGTGGCACAAGACGACTTCACCAAGTGGCCTGAAGTCACACCAATATCTAATCAATGCACTGTGGCCGAAGCTTTAGTAGAGCATGTATTCTCATGGCTTGGAGTACCACTTGAATTTCCCTCCAGCCAGGGCCGCAACTTGGAAGCCAAATTATTCCAGGAGGTGACCAAAATTCTGGGAATGAAGAAGATAAAGACTACACCTTCGTATCCTCAGTCAGATGGGATGGTCGAGCGGCTTAGCTGTACCTTGGAACAGTATCTGTCCATTTTTATAATAGATAATCAAAAGGACTGGGACTCCAAGGTGCCCCTGTTCCTACTCGGATATCGATCTGCTATCCATGAAGCCACAATAGTAACACCTTCGAAGATGCTTTTAGAGAGAGAGAGAGAGAGATTTACCTTCCAAGTGATCTACTATTTGGGAGACCAACAGAAGCAGAGCAGCCTGCTTCGCCGACGGTGTATGCCTGTAAACTGTGTCGCAAATTGGACACAATCCATGACTTTACTCGGCAACATTTAAGGGTCAACAGGGACCAAATAAAAACAAGCTATGATTGGAAGGGACCTGAAGAGACTTTTCCAAGAAGGACAGCTGGTCTGGCTGCATAACCCACAGCGACAAAAAGGATCCTGTCCGAAACTACAGAAATGCTGGGAAGGCCCTTACCAGATTTTCAAAATGATAAATTATGGGGTTTTCTGGATTGTCCGCTAGGATTCTCGGACAAGAAAATCCAAGGTTGTACATATTGACAGACTGGCTCTCTATGATGATCCAAAGACTGTTGTACCTGCTCGAGAGACTTAACGACGCAGCAGTGATGCGAGCCGCGACTATCTTGCTGAACAGTGTAAGAAGATACAGTGGCGGCAAAACTGAGGGACCTCCAAATGCACTTTACAGCTTGTTTTACTTCGTGTGACTCTGCAGCAACCACCTGCATGCCACGATTATCGTGCGAGCAGCGTAGCTGATATAGTAGTGGTAAGAGTAAAGGGATCTCGACGTGCGCTGTGCTGCTCATGTTACCCTTTTGCGACGCGTGGCGGCGGCAACCTGCATGTCTACCTCGGATTTCGTAAAAAACTCTAATGACAGTAGTTATCACGGTCTAGAGTTTTCCTATGTGTACTCTCTCCTGCAGGATGAGGACTATCTGTGTGTTCTTAGTTAGGGCATTGGGTCCACCATTTCTTAGGACATTTCTTGTAAAGAGAACTTGTACAGACGACTGCGATTTTATTATTTACATTTTATAACCTTTTCATAAATAGTAGCTATTTGTGTTGTTTGATGTATTATTTAATAGTATTTAATCATTAGTGACATACACAGACTATTTCGGTGTAGATAAATGTAAATAAATTAGGTTACCTCTATTAACTATTTTTCTTCTGACCTCCATCCTACAGCATATCTAGCCCCAAATTGTAACAGTTAATATATATATAACTTTTTTTTAGATTTAAAGAGAAGAGAAACTACTGCTAACATACTATAAGTGGTAAATTGAATGTACATAATACTGTTTTTAACCTAAGATTTTGAATGTGACCCGGCATTCCCTTCCTGTGATAATATTGGTGCCATGCTGTCTCTTTTTAAATGTAACAGTAAGTTTATGCTCGTATCATTCTCCCTCTGAAAATAATTAAGTACATAAGTGTAGTTCGATTTAATAAATTTGAAAGTTGAGACATTGTTTAGTTCTTCAGTTATAAGTAAGGCCTTACTCGAGACATCTCGCACTGCAAGTGGGTATGTAGCAATCTTTGCAATGAACGTCGGCTCATATGAGTAAAGGAATATGAGAGAGATGTGGTTTAAGATATCAATTAAGTTACCATACAATCTCGTTTCTTCTATTTATATGAAACAGAAAACTGACTGTCTGACTGCCTGACTAACTGACATATCTAACTGCAGCCCAAACCACTGGACCTCTATTTGTGAAATTTGTGTGTGGTTTTCCCTCAGGTCGTAGACGAGCACTAAGAAGGGATTGTCCAAAATTCGACCTTTGAGGGGGTGAAACGTATTTTCGAAAAACGTTTGTATAGATTGAACCCGACGGCCTATCATTGTGATTTTTACTTTAATGGGACACACATAAAAATATATAGGCTATTAGCCCATTTCAGGACTCTTCAAAATTCAACATTTAAGGAGCTGAAAATACCTTAAATGTGTTTCGAGATAGAGAGTTCAACGCTAAATGCATTAACCTATAACTGTAGATTTCATGAAGCCAATTTGCGAAAGTTAATAAATAGCAATCCTAGATAATAGTTTTAGCCAACGTTTTAAACCAAATTGTCTTCTGAGGCACAAACTCTGACGCCGGAACCTCGTGCATTCAATTGCGGCGCAAGAGATTACGCGTAACGAATTAGTAATTTTGGATAAATATTTACTCATAAAGTTGGCAAATACCATTATCTAGGATTGTCATTGAGCATTTTATCCAAATTGGCTTCGAAAAATGCGTAGAAACTGTTGATGTTTTCAGCGTTTATTTATCTACCACGCACTCTTAACTCATCTTTATTATTAGAACAAAGCGACGTTTTCTGAGTAATCACGCAGCTAGCGAATGACGCCAGGGAAATTACGTCGTGCCTGGATGCTTGTGTTTATGTCTGTCATCGCAACAATCCCTCTGACTTGCATAAGGCAGGATCACTGTGCGAAGAACACCTGGCTGATATCTCTTATCTGTAAAACCGCTCCCTGCTCTCTTCCGACCTATTATCTTACCTTACACGTGCACACTCCATGGTTTCGAACAATACTCAGCTCAATAACGTCTAGTCATACACGTACCGCACTTGAGACTGGTAGTGTGCGTACGTGGTGTGTATCATAATATTAGGTAAGAACATTATGCTTACTACGACTTGTTCTCAAAAGATGACTCCCTAGATAGAGTATGTCGGTGTGCGTGAGGCACAATATCGTTGGAGCGTTAAGAGCTCCACTGACCGGCGTATTGTTACAAAATGATTATTTTGTAAGTCGTTATTATATTGGGGTTCATAAGTTATTATTAATTAGGGGGGGGGGGTTCACTCAGATGGTAGCTGCACTGTGGGTTTATTTAGATGTTATTCAGGGCTAAATGACATTAAGACAGTTATGGTTAAACGGGCATTTACTATACTACAATGGCAGGTACTCTGAATACAAATAGGTTACATTGTGTTCTATTTATTAAGGAGGAGAGCGCAATGTATCTGATTATTAAAGTATTATATTAAGTTGAGAGTTGCTGCCACATAACTAGATCTGACGACCTTACCGAAGCTGTATTGATGAGGAGACGGCATCGACGGACGAGCACGCACCCGCCGGGGCTCGACCCCGAGTCCCCGGCGGAGAACTGCGCTGCTGTTGATGCGATGAGTGTTGGTGGACGACAGACCGACGACAGACCGACTACAGACAAGACCCCGTTTACTTGGTAACCGTGCCTTATATCGTCGTGCTTGTCCTCGATATTGTGCAACCACGAGGGGGGTGAGGTGAGTTGCTGTCTTCCGTGGTTTCCCAACGCTGACCTGATTGCCGCTCGGACCTCTTGCTGTGCGGCTTGCCAGGCAATATTGCAACATTACCCCCCAATTTTCGAAGAAAATCCGTCCCTGGATCTTTAGGCCGGTCCGAGATTGATGTGAAACAGAATCTGAATAAATAAATAAAATATAATATTTGCAGCTGCATACTAACCCCTAAATTTCAACTCTGTTGGGAACGGAATACAGGAAATTTTACGCTACTTGAATTCAACTGCGTATACCTAAGAACTAATAATTCACCTTAGTTATCCGTCTTTCTCTAGTTAGTCCGTCTAAATAATTCCTATCCACACTGAGTCATAGTTCGAAGTGTGCTTTCAATCCCTATATATGCAGTAATTTGTCTCAAAAATAATAACTTACTCGCAACTCGCAAGCCCAGATAGGGAGCCATCTTAACGGATTCTGTCGACTGCAATATTAATTGTAAGTGAATTTGGTAAACTACCACTGCGACATGTGTACATATCCTGTGCACTTCCGAGTATCGTACAATGTAAAACTAAATTATACACGTAGCCTACAGTGATGTTCAAAACAAATGAGAGGTTGATAAAGTTAAAGTTCACTTCGTGTATGATCGGCTGTTAAACAAATGTAACGCCTGTGTACCTAGGCAAACACGTAGCGCACGTAAGAGTCACCTATCATGGTGGATTTGAGAACCCGCGAGATACAGTCGCTCTTTTATTGACCGTCCGAGCTGGCCACAAAATTGTGCCACCAAAACGAGGGCATTTGGTTGGGTATGTTGCGAAATGCTTCGTGACTACCCTGTCGTCTAAGTGAGAGGAAGAATTACACATATCACTCTGCAAGTCGTCACTAATTTACACTGTAGTATGAATCGTATATTATTCTTCAATAACAAGACACGTTCCCTAATTATTTTTCTTGCTATTTATATTGTTTTCGTTAGCGTTTGAACAGCAAAATGGAATTAGTAGAAGAAAACTTCAGATAGATATAGTAGAAGGGAACGGCCATGGCATTTGTTAATGAATCTTCCCGGCATTTGCCTGGAGTGATCTCGGGTGGCGCAGCACGTGGCGCGCCGACTTGCGGTGCGAAAGGTTCTGGATTCAAGTTCCGGGTGAGGCATAGGTGTTAATGTAGTTTTGATGGAATACGAAAATACGTTTAACCATCTCTATGAATCACTCTGTCAACGAGACGTAAATTCTAGAAGGATATTTCAAAATAAATGGCATGCCGTAATCAGGACGGCCAGACTTAAAATAGAACCCGCATCCTCTTGAGTGAAACTTGAAAACGTGGTAATACGTAGCGATAGATATACAATTAAATATTGCCAACCAGTTGTTTTGTCTTCCCTATGCACTGAATTCAAGGTTGTCACAGAGTGAATTCGGGAGGAAACGGTCTCGATCCCCAGTACACGCATCATGACATAGGGTTTTTCTATGATTTCCCCAGGTCACTCCAAGTAAATGCTGGTATCTTATTTTTCAACAAATACCTCCCTTAGTTCCTGTCACATAAGTTGCGTTGTGTTCCTTCTCTAATGACCTCACTGTCGACGTATGACGTCAATTTGTGTGTGGTTTTGTCATAAACTTCTCATCCAAAACTGATTTCCTCTCAGAATAGTGAAGTATGGACAAATAGTAAACCTAATTGCAACCAATCTTCACACTTTACTGGCATAACAATAACTCGTCTACTGACAGTTAAAGGCTACCATGACAATTTGATCATAAAATTAGAGAGACAATGCAATGTTTTTAAGTCTCTGTTGATAAAAAAAATTGTTTCTGTTCCATATAAAAGGGCCGCTAGCTGTCGTGAAAAAAAAAATGGAGCTACAATATGTTTGAATGACTTATGTGCACACATGCACCACTGCTTCTTGGTCAATTATTGGATGTTCTTAATTCTCAACGTTTTGGGATCCTACCGTCAAATCACAGGCGTGTGGTGTCCTAGTAACCTTGTTCTGGTTGGCCAGTCAAATATGCGACGTCTCTGCTCAAATAACACTGTCAATAACCACGAAGCATAGCTCCTGATATGCATGTAATGCATTAAAACAAAATTGTGCTAGAATCATTTCACGAAAACTACCTGTACCTACTCATGTGGTATTAGACATATTTATAAGCAGAATAAAGCCATTCCTTCAAATAGCAGGAACAATCAATCGTGATAATTACTGACCCAGATACTTTGTGCAATCGCTGGCCTTAAAGCTATATTCAATGCCTGACTTGATTACGAAGTTTAGGGTCACATGTGTGTTGCTACGTTTATCACGTACTGTTGGGCCTTTTCCAAGTCACACATTCATAGTTGCGTATTTTATAAGGGGAACAGAGAAATCTAACGTGGTACTGTCTGTATACACAAACAAGTGAGCCTACATGCAGGGATGTCGTTGTGCAGCGTGCAACTATTGAAGATGAAGAGGTGTCAGCCCACTGATTATTTTTGTGGAAAATTCTATATCAAATTCATATATTAGCCTGTATATCATATTCGGTTGTGTCCAGTTAGTTTAAAATAAAGCAGCCTAAATAGAAACGTATTAAGCCACATTGAAGATATTTTCAAAAATATATTTGCAATGTTTTGTGTCTTGAATATAATGACATATGTCATACAAGTTTTAAATTCAAATTTGTTCGAAACTATCTGGACTCCGTTTAACAGCTCGAGAAATGTAGAAACGTAAGTTGTTTGAAGCAGTTGCAGTCCCTGTATATCAGTGTGCTGCGTATAAACTGCTTCCAAGGAAGGTCTTCTTTGTGGCCCATTTGACACTTTCATGTTTACTCAGGTCACTAAGTCAGAATTCAAAAATATCTGCGCATATGCATACTAGGAAAGGTCATTTGAGTATTTTTATTTAAGTATGTCTAATACTTTACAGGGCGCGGTTACTCGGACTTACAAACTGTCTAGCCCCGAAAGTGTTTTCACAAAATTGCAAGACGAACTTGTTTCGTCTGTAGTAACTTTCTGCTTTGCTTGTTTCAAACGACATAGCTGCGTGGCTATGTTATTTTCCCCTACTCTACAGTGCTTTTATTGACTCGTTATATTTGCTGGTAAAATGGTAGAAAATGCGGTAAGATAGATACAAACACAACAAGAGAAAACGTAAATCACAGGAATAAATTACTGATATTTCTGAATATTATTTATAAATAGCAGCGATATTTATAATGTACTACTATGCTGATCCAAATATAAATTTATGCGAGAAATGTGTTCGTATTGATGTAAGTTATATTCATTTTGGACTAATTGTTTTCTACACGACTACATTTGTGCTAGTAACACAGTGGGTAACGCTTATTTGAAGGCGATTACTGACGTGATGTACTGAACTTGTATTTTACGAGGTGTTCATTGTTCATTCTTTTATTTTTAATGCAAACGTCATTATTTTATATAGAGTACACAAAGAAATATATTTTCCCCGTTACGTTAATAAATTTAAATGAAATGCTTAAGTTTATACACAACACCTATGTTGGTTTCTTAATGAACTCTATTTTTTACGATTTATTGATGTATATGTTAATTTGTCATGCAATGAATATTTTATAACTATACATTAATTCTGATAAGGAAGTAAACGTGGTACTGTAAAACTTAATTTAAAACATTAACTGTTGGATGACCTAAGTAACAGAAGTCGCTAAGGCTTGTTTCGGAAAACCGAAGTTTCCAATTTGCGTTCAGTTGATGATCTATATGTATGTACATAACTTCTAAGGTAAATATTTCAGTCACTTAATCAGATTATTAACATTTTGTTTCACATATGCAAATATCAAAAACAAAATTGTTGTAACTGTTCATTTGCCTACCTGTTCTGGTAAACACATTATGAAATCCTGAAATCATGTAACCCTTGCATTCGGTATAAATTATTTCATTTTAGTTATATACTTTTAAAAAATCGCGATACGCTTTACAGTCTACATGTTAAGGCCATGCTCTCTTGTTCTTACTTTTTAGCTGTAATAATATTTTTTCGCCTTAACACATTAGTTTGGCAGTGTTGTTTAAAATCGTCTTCTTGTTAGCTAATTTTTTCAAGGCAGTAAATACCAATTTCTTAATCTAATTATGTAATCAAAAGTTCTGGTTAGTTGACTTTTTGTAGAATCCCTATAAATACTTGTTTCCAAACCACTGCGAAAACATTTTTTAACTGCCAAAAATATTTTTGATATCTACTCTCGTTTAAACTTAAACAAATAATTCGCGAAAACAGTAGAGAGACAAGAGAGCATGGCTTAAAATCACCATCCACTTTCCCAGAGATCGTTTCTTGAAAAATTGGTGGCCTACACTTGTAAAATGAAATATATTTTTAAATAACATTCATATTACAGTATTATTTTGATATATCTATACAAATTCAAGCTAGACCTCAACTGGCACCTCTATTAGAAAACAGATGCACAATTTGATGATTATGATCGCTCAAAATGATTAAACAGTTTTATTTAATATGAAGTGGCATTGGAGGATAATAATGGAACTGAAAGAATATCACGACGTGGCTCTCGATTACGTGAACAAACTCCGGCCGTTACATGGATTGAAAATTTGGGTTCGTAGCGTCCAAATGCATGCAATGAAACTGAAAACTGTGAGAAACTGTCTTCCATTGCTCCACATCATGTTTGATAACTTCAGCACCGCTGTATCTGCTAGGAAAGCGTTATCAATAGGGACCGGAACATTTCGAGAATTCAATTACCTGTAGGCTAGAATTAATTGTACTATACATACTCAAGCCCCGTCTATTCGTTCATTGTCTGTTGTTCCACAGAGTAGCAGCTAGTGGACAAATGGTCGGGGCTTGAGTATGCATAGGATATTTTATTCTAGCCTACACGTCATTGAATTCGTGAACGTTTCCAGTGCCTAGTTATCAATATTAATGGGGATTTTGGAGTTACAGCTCATCTATAAATACTCTGCTACTACAATTTCGTTCACACTTTTTGGTGATGACGCATGTGAGCAAGGCAGTCACTTTTCAAGTTATTGTATTATAATTGATGTAAAAAGTCAAGCAATTATCGTCTGTCTAAATCACTTAATGCACGGTTCTTTACACACAGACCTTACAGTTGTTCGGGGGGCAAAGTCTAATCTTGGCCACCATGCCTTGTGACGCAAAAAAACCCAGAGACTACCTTGGCTATATTACAAAAGAATCCCGTGGTATCAAAAATATTAGAAATTTTAGCAATTTTTTTTTTTTTTAATTTTTTTAATGGGTTTGTCAAGCTCGTGACACGTGGTTTCAATGTGTTTTTTTTTTATTTCATTATGTTCATTGGTCTTCGCAGTGGATAAGGACTGTTACCCGCCAGTTGGTCTATTTTGATTCTTTTTTCATTACTTCACAAGTCAAACTCAAATTGAAAGATGCAACTCAATGTTCATAATTAAAATGCGGAAAATGTGTTTGGTGCGTGCGAGAGACGGCTCACGATGTGCGTATATCGCCCGCTTTTATCTCAGATGATGCGCCCTTTCTTCCACGAGACTATCGCGTTTGCAATATACAAAATATTGTTTAAAAAACTTCGTGACTCAAGACGCACAGTTGCCGGACCAACCCCAGTCTCTCGGGCTCAGCTGGTCAGGTGAAGCACTCTCTGTGCGGTGTACTCGCGACACGCGGTCTGGTCTCCTCCGTGGCTTCCTGCCGAGTGAATTGCCACTACGGGAAAAATTGTGAACTATATATATATGTATTGTAAACGGCAGCTGCACTACCAAGAAATGTATACAAAACTAACATTATTTCATACAAATATAAAACAACGGGTTTTCCCAACTTGATCGCCATAAAAACGAATGTTACATAATCTTCCAATCGCTTGAGTTATCAACAAGTGCTATTCTGTGTCTGTAACGTTAAATTTAATTGTAACTTCTGTAGTCTTTATAAGCAGAGTCGACTTACACGTGTGTAAATTGGCAAAATTTCATTTGTTACGAATATTAGTGCCTTGAATTTCTCGAACGAACAATTTTCTCTCAAAATAAAATAAAATATATTTTATAAAGCAACGTTGTTCAATTGAATTGGGGTTTTATTTTGGAACTTTCAACTTTAGATGTTATTTATAAGGGAATAAATTGAATAGGGCAATGAACGTTTTCAGAACGATTCGCAAAATTACGAATTTATTTATCTTTCTATATTAATTTTTCACAAAAGAAGTTGTTAGCAATTTTGTAGCACGATACTTGTTTATTAATGCACAAATCCATGCCCGTAAAAAAACATGGATGCCATACTTTTGTACAATCCACGACAAAATTGTTTACATAGTAGTTGATCACATTAAAAAAACACATTTCAATCCTTTGTTTTGTATGCACTGTAGCGATACGTCTCGTCAATATAGGGATCACATTCCAGCTGAGTAACTATTATATTCTAACAGTCACTGAACTATGGCTATATATCAAACACACTGAAACCGTTTCTTCTAATATGTTATAATTATTGCGAATTACGAAAGAACTTTAAGAAATAACAAAAATAGTAAAAGACATTTTCCTCGTCCGAGAATCGAACCTGCACCTGCAGCCTGAGCAATATTTAAGTCATAATAAAGATAATTATTGTATTACCTTCAGTTAGGTAGATAATCGTTGTTACCTATCATTATGCACTAGATGTTGTTGCTTACGTTACAATAGGATTGTTTTAATTTTTTTTATTGATACTTCTAAAATCAATTTTTGGCCCGATATATATCATACCACAAAGTCCAAGATAATAATTATACATTTTTGTAACTTTTCCATAAATTTTACTGTAAATATAATTTGAAAATGTCTCACATGTCCAAGATAACGTACTTTACGTATGTATGTTTTTACTCTCGCGCTGTCGATATGCACGTATAAGTAACTAAACTTTTTTGTTAAATGGATCACATTAAGATAGCAAACCATTTTTCGGCAATGGACAACCGTCACAGAATACGTATTTCACTTTTTCTCCTTGCAGAAATATTTCGTTACAACGTAACGATAGCACAAAAGAATCAAGATATTTTCTTAACTACAAAATCGCTAATGATTAGATTGGGTTTTTCTATATCGGGCCGTCATAAACACGAAACAGCAATCTCTGTTAAATTGAAAAACGCCATTAAAAATTTACGTTTAGATTTAAAATTAGAATGAACGAATATTTTCAAAGATTGCTGTCAAATATACATGATTCACATTCAAGCTTCAGACTTTTGCTAACAAGAAGTTAATGACAAAACTCGGTACACTGTTTACGATACAACCTTAAAAAAAAAACTTCAACAGCATTCTAACGAGAAAAAATATACCGCGACTTAATTTGTGACCCCGCTTTTTTCCAACGAAATATATCGTGGTTTGATATCTGGAACAGAAGTTCCAATTTTAATATTGTGTTTCACAACGGCTATTCGACTTTTTTCTTCTAATTTCTCGTGCATTCTCATGGTGCTTCATATCCACGCAATGATAACGCTCGCCAACTCTCAAGACCAAAGATGAGAGAACCACCCAATTTTCTTCACTTGACATGGCCACGAACGAACGGCATTAAAATGCTATCTTGAGTACTTGAAAGAAAAGGGTACAATAAACCTTAGTTTCAAGCAGTACTTTGGCCGCAAAAAACTGTTTTGTCATTCAAATACTTGGAAGCACTGACCGCTCAAACGGCCGGAACACCAGATTAGTGAACGAGCAAATATTGTAATTCGCCCGTTCACTTATGTCTCTCGAATTGTGCCAGTGTTACCACGCGGCATCAAAAATAAAGATATATACAAACTTATCTAATAGCTGATTTTATATGCATCGTATTCATTTATGCTTTGAATAGTTTGTGGGTGTTATCTTATTAAGTGGTCGATAGTTAGTTCAGAAAATAAACAAGATAATTGAAGCAATATACGAAGTTGACTTGGTCAGGGAAAAGGTAGAGCTGCAAAAATTAACGAATTAAGAGTTTCATTACAGGAGAAATAATAAAATCGTTATAGCGATCCAACATAAATAATTTAAACGCTGGTGTTTATATATCACACAATATAAATGTTAGGCCTTAAAATACTTATATATTTAATTATTTCGCTAACAGATATCTCTATGTATAAAAGAGAATCCCGACTGACTGATATGTCAGTCAGTCATTCCGTCAAACTGCAGCCCAACCGTTGGACATAGAAATGTGAAATTTTTGTATGGATTCCCTTTAAGTCGTTAGCGAGCACAAAGAAGAGATTTTTTTCAAAATTCATCTCCTAAGAGGGTAAAAAGTGGGGAAATGTGTTTCATAAGTTTGTGTACGTAGCTCGAACACGACGGCCTATCGTCGAAACTTTTACTTCAATAGGTCAAATATAAAAACAGCACATTAGCCAATTTAAGGGTTTTTGAAATTCAACCTTTAAAGGGGCGAAACGACCTAACATGTGTATTCGATTAATTATCGATATCTACCGAAATCTTCGTGATACAGATATGGTTTTTTAATTTAGAATGATGCTGATATGAATACCCAAAAAAATTTTGGAAATTCGACTCCCAAACAGCAAAACGAAGGGAAATACGTTTATATTAACCGTCGGTACAGCTCGAATCCAATTGGCAATCGTCGTGAATGTTACTTCATTTGGTTACGTGTACAAATGACTAACACAGGAATCCAAGACGTTCCCAAATTTCATAATTTCTACGCTATTTTCGAAGCCAATTTGGATAAAATACTCAATGACAATCCTATTCAGTCGTATTTGCAAACTTTATGAGTAGAGACGTGAACTTTTCGCGAAAAGAATTTTGCCCCACTTTGTTCCAGTGCCTTATGTGCACGTCTGCAGTTCTGCTTCACATATATTGGCAGCGTGCCTTTGAACTGTGACGTTTCTCATTTGACTGTACCAATCACAATAAGGTTACTGTAACACCACACGTCTGTGATTTGCGTGTAAAACCCCACGACACACGAATGTCAAA
>PNEQ01130472.1:44562-59170 GCA_003012365.1 Medauroidea extradentata | reverse complement strand
TTATGAGTAAATATTTATCCAGAATTACTAATTCGTTACGCGTGATCTCTTGCGCCGCAGTTAAATGCACGAGGTTCCGGCGTTAGAGATTGTGCCTCAGAAGTTCGTAACACTGGAAACAATTTTGTTTAAAACGTTGGCTAAAACAATCGTCTAGGAGTGCTATTGTTTAATTTTCGCAAATTGACTTCAAGAAACCTACAATTATAGATTAATGCGTTTAGCGTTGAATTATGTACCACCCCCTCTTAAGGGGGTGAAATTACGTGAAATATGTTATATATATATATATATATATATATATATATATATATATATATATATATATATACATATATATATATATATATCAAAAATACACTTTAAAAATATTTTCCGAATTTGTTTCCAAATAAAGAAAGAAAAAGTAGAATGTTTATTCGATTCACAATCTATATATACCGACATTAATGATTTCTATATAGCAACGTGATTTTCGTTTCAGTTTGACGCTTACTCGAACACCTGTAAATAAATTTTAGGAATTTTCGAAATTCCCCACCTAATGAGGTGAAAGGGGGTGAAAAGAGATGACAGGTGTTTTTAATTATTCGTCGATATACCTTGAATCCAACCGGTTTTGTCGTGTATTTCACGCCGAAGAGACAGTAATTTAAAGTTTGATTTTAGGGTTTTTCGATATTTACTCTATTAGGAGCTGAAAAGATGTGGAATGTGTTTTAGATAAATCTTATATATATATGTGTATATATATATATATATATATATATATATATCGAACCATCGAGATATTCACTTTATTTTTGCTCCAGGATGATGATTAGGTAAATGGCCACAAAAAGATTTTTAAGAGTTTTAAACATTCGAACTCTCAGTACCGTAGACTTTGATTTGTGTGTGTTTTTTTTTTTTTTTTTTTTTTAATGAATGATCGATTTTGTTTCGAGTGAACGGGCTATCGTCATAATACTTCACTTCACGTGGATACTTATACAAAAAATTTAAGATGTGAAACTAATATCTTCCGAAATTTGACACCTAAACAGATGAAAAGATTAAATTAGTTTTACATCAGCCGATAGTAAGGTGTTCCCGACAGAATGATGATTAATTTAAGTACCTAAAAAAATACAAGTTTCGTATGTCATAAGGCAACTTAACTATTGAGAAGAAAACGTAATTTGTAAATTTTCAAGGCAGACGATCCGAAACGCAAGTACGACGAGAAAGAAACACGTTATACGCGAGATTCAATCCTCAGTTCTACCGACACGTGTTGTTGTTCAACGCCTATGAGCCCAGGAAATAAATATTTTATTTTATAAAGTAATTTTATGACTAACTTAGACGTTATGTGGTGCAGTTGTTTGCTGCTCGGGGGAAATCGGTCTAAATACCAACTTAATTATGTATTTAATACGATTATCCTATTACATTAAATAGTCTGTAATTACCCCACAACGTCAACATTGCTGTGACTATAAATATGGCCCAGGTGAAGGCGCTGTTAGTGGCCGGGACAAACTTAACTACTTTTCACGAGTCAGAAATTCGCTGCGAAGAACCAAAAACTTTATGGTTCGTTTGGGAGTTTAGAATGTATAGTTTCTATGACACTTTAAGCGCTTACTTTACCGCGAATGGCCTTCTATACAATTTTGTTAATACATTTAGAAAAGTTACATTGTTAACGTGTTTTGCACGACAGGACATTCAAAATAAACAAATGGTCGCATCACACACTTCTGTTCCGACTCCAACGGTGATATATTTTTTATGTATTATAATAAAATAATTACTTGAAGTGATGATTTGCTAAAAAAAATCCCTAATTAATTTCACATTCCTGCAAAATTTTCAAATCTCAGATTTTTTTGCGATAAATTTCAGTCCTTCTTTTATGACGTCATAACTACCTCCCGACAATTTTAAAAACTCTAGTGTTTGTCCTGTAATTTAGCAGGAATATACCTTCCAGTATTCTCCTAACTTTTACTAATGTACACTGAAACCTTCTCCAGTACTCTCTAACTAATAGACAACCAAAATGTGTAGTCCCAGCCATTTTATAATTACTTTATTAACTGAGTGATACAAATTATTCTATTACTACTAATTTTCTTGTCATAATTTTAAACACAGCAAAATTTCCACTTCTCTTCTATTTAAATACTTGTAGAGGAGTTGTATGCAAATATACCAGCAAGTCCCAAATTGGACGTCAAAACTTCACTTATATCTCTGCCTCCTTGTATAACTACAAGTAGGCTAAACTATCCTAAATCATTAATTAATAACAAAGTTAGTACTAATTCACCCATCTCTATACAACATTCATAGTGACGCTGGTTTGTACGACGTCCAACAAAAAGTACCTACGACTATAATTTAGATATTTGTTACAATATTTGATTTTTACAACTTTCACTTTTATATATAGTTAACATTTTTGGGTCGTTACAGGTAACAGGACGCAAAACAAAGTTTTATTTTATTGACGGGTTAATTTGCAACTAGAGACAATTTTAATTTGTTACAAAAGTATTTTACAACAGTGTAATATATAAATTCTTACCAATGTATTTAATTTCATAAATTTTCACCGTAGGATGTTGATGTTAAAATTACATTTTATTTACATTGGTATAAGAATTAATATGTAGTATGAATCGCAGTGCTTGGTAAACTATGTAAGAATCATTGTTTAACAACATTTAGCTGCGTTTTGTCTGGAAAACTTTCCTATGGCGGCTAAGAAACTACGAGTATAATGCTAGTGTAGCCAGTCACATTTGACTCGAGGGCAACGTGCTGCAGCCAAAAGCCAGCTGTAATACTATGAAGGTCTTGTCAAGGTCAGTGCCGGAATCTGATGGTAGGTACAGCCAGTAGAATGGTTTTGTGAATAGTAACGCTAAATGTGAATGGTAAATTATTGACTATAAAGAAGAGTTTCTGTTGCTTTGCAAATGGCCAACCAACACTGAGAAAGGAAAACTATTTCTGTGACTATTATATTGATTACATTTTGTGTTGAACATTATAATCAGTATGTCTAAGTAGTATTTTCGTTCCCGATTGAAATCAGAACTTATAATTATTTCCTGGGTAGGGCATTGTCACAGGCAGTGTTAAGAACATTATAATGAAGCTGAGAAGGATATCCTTTTCATATTTGTTTTCAAATACACTAATTATAACCTTCGGCTTGAAATATATTCTGTTTCATATAAGTCTGGATAAATTTGACTGCAACTTATGGGCATCAGTTTTCAGTATTTTGTTATTTGCTGCACAATGCAAGACATTTCTTTAGCTCTAGAATGAACCTGAGATGTCCATTTCAGCATTTGTAATGCAAAGTTTGCCTTGTGTAGTGACATAAATAATAAAATATTACTAATTACTGCCCATAAATTGTTGACAAATTTATACAAACTTATACGAAAAAACAGTATATAAATTTAACAATAAAATATTAATGTGGTATTTCATTGTGTAGTTAATAACTAAATACAGTCAGAGTGGTATAAAGCATAAACAAGCAAAACTAATATACCGTAGCGTATTAAGGAATTCAACATAGGAAATAAGTTTTGCTATTCCGACGGAATAAAAAATGCGAACTAAATACAATGCTCTCATGCCTCGAAATCTTAGTACGTTTACAAGAAACATGTGGTGTAAATTACTCTGATGATGTATTAATTTCTTTATATAAGTTACGTAAGTATTATTTGTGATTGCTCTTCACATACATAACTACAAATTTTAAGAATTTGATAGATATCGCTGCTTACTTTAATAGAGTAGTTCTTATTTTTTTTCATATATATGATTTTCTGGTACAAATTGCAACCAAAAAAAAGTATTTAACTGATTCTAAAACAAGCTGCAGCTTGACTTTTCGTCGTTTGACATTTTCAGTTATACAATGTAAGTCGTTTAACAATTGCAAAACCTCTACAATATTATATTTTCCTTAGAAAAGCAATAATGGCACTCATGAAGCTCTTTCTGTGGTAACCTCCTGAAGTTCACATAAGATGATATAAATTTAAAACAATTTTTTATTCTACATGTGTGAGTTAAGTGTTAATATGTTTGTAAAAATTATTGTAACTAAAGGAAGAGACAAAATAGAGACATTAATATCCGACATAGCCTTTTTTTTTTTTCAGATGGGGTTACAATTTATATAATGCGTATTTAAGTTTCATAACGGATTGCTTCCGGTAAAATTTTATTTCAAAATACTAACGTCAAGCAGGAATCGTTCGCAGTTCTTTACTAAGGGCTCTGCCTGATCACAGCTATCTTACGTTTTTTGAGGCACGAGTACAAAGGAGAGATAAGCGCAACACTAACGAGTATTTCAAATGCGCAATTGTCTGTCAATCCGAGCTACTCATTCTGTGCTGTGTCCTTACGTCGTTTTCCTATAACACGATCAGTGGGCATTCCCTCGTTTTACTTCTCCGTCTTCTTAGGTCAAGCTGGGTGTGAATTTGTGTTCGTCCAAATGGTCTGAAATAATTATCTCTATACCATGGTCTCGTGAAAAGTTTCTTAATTAAGTCACATTGATACCTGTTACATAATAACATAGACAAGGGCGCCCATCCTATAGATTGCAAGGAGGGCCAAGATCATAATATATGTTTACGTCAAAAGGACCGGATGTAGTCTGTGTATGAAATTGTAGACACTGGCATACACATGAAACCACGTTGATTACGAAAGTTATCAAACTGAAAATAGTTTGCTATACGTTTTATCAAAATAAAAACTAAACACACTGTGGAAAATCTGTTGAGGGAGGGCTCAGGCCTCACCCTGCCCGTCCCCCTTTTATGGGCGCCCTTGAATATACAGGATTTCCCAAAAGTCCCGCATCATAAGCAATGCTTCCGAATGCAGCACTATAACGCCAATTGTAGTACAAAACATTCTGCGAAACATGAAAGATCGCCTGCAGCTGTATTTTGAGCTTCAAGGCACTCATGTCGAGCACATTTTATGACTTGTTTTATACTACCATAACAAGTTGTTGTTCTTCCTATGATGCGGGACTTTTGGGACATCCTGTAGATGCACTCTTGGCCGAGTGGCTGCATAAGTGCATAGCCGTGGACCAGTAATAAGGAAAAAAAAGTCTCCGTCACATTTAAGAATGTTCACTGCATGCATGTGTGAAAATAGTCTGCATCCAAAATTTCTTGCAGTCTGTGACATTAAATTATTTTCAATAGTTTTACTACACTTCGTGGATTCACCCACAGTCACTGGATGATAGTTTGTCGGACCGAAACTAATGTTCAAGAAAACAGACCATGAAACATATCACGGAGACAAACCTAAAGTATTACGAATTTATAAGCTGCAATAGTTTTTTTTTTATCTTCCGCTGCTTCTATCATAACACCGAACAAAGGAAGAAAACTCTAACAATCCCTAAGCAAAATAGGAATACCTAATATTGTTACCCCTTATCGTAGTACTTAAAGATCAATTAAGCTGCAGCACGTAACATCTGTGCAATGAAAAGTGCAGTTTACTGAAATTGCGTACTTTTTAGGTCTCCAATTACTTCTAATAAAGTAAGCAGAGTGGTATGTTTAACTACATTACGCAAAGTCAGAGGATACTTTTAACTGGATATTATACATTAAACTGTGGAAAACATCTAATAAAATACTGTCACGTCATGTTTATGATATATAAACTTTTAAAAATCCAGCAGGTACAGAAAGAATTTGGGCATTAAATAGATATTTTATAAACATAGTTTTAGTTTATTTTGATTTCATAGTTTTATAACTGAGTCACATTTCCGACGGATAAAGTACTAATACGGAGATAGCAAAAATTCTTTCGACAATGACCTAGTCATGATTCTATTTTTGAGGTTGTCCTCTAATGCCACTCTCATACATATCACTGTTCAATCGTAATGTGTAAGCGCAGACTTTTAATTTAAAAATGCCAATTTGTAGAACACAAATATATAATATGATGGTAGATAATATTTAATATCTTTAAAAAAAATTTTAATATTTAAGTGGTATACCACATTTTTTTTAAACTTTTGCTATGTTTCGAGACGTTCTCAGGACCCAAGAACAACTCATGTTCCCTTTCAGTAACACGGCTCTTGAACCTGTAACCTATAAATTATCTTTAGAGCAAAAAGGAAATGATTCGCTTGTTCAATAACCAGCATATTATAATACACTGCCCTGTGTACACATACTTCGTTTACTGCGTTCGACAAAATGTCTACAGTTCTGTAAATGCTGTCAATTAAATGCAACGAATTAAGCAGCACACCGATGTTTTCAATTCTGTGAGTTGTGTGCTTTTTCCTCCAAGGGTTGTTTTATTTTGCGAGCTGCAGCGCGCGCCTCAATTTACAATCTCTGCTTGGAGCCTGCGACTTAGAGCTCCTGCGGAACATGGCGAACATACCCGAACGGGACTTTGAAATATTTTGGGCTCCACGAGTGCGCTCATTTATTCTGAACAGCCAATTGTTTTCAAGTGTAAGAACAGCATAGTTGGCTAAGCCAAATAAAAATTATTGTCTGTCACAAGCTGTAAATATATACTAATTGTAATTCCAATAACACGAATAAGAAATTGAATATTACGAACAATGTTTAAGAAACATTAGAGGCAATGAAACTAATTTTTTTTTCGCCAGTGAATTATAAGGTACATGGGAATATTAAGAAACGTACAATTTCAAATCAAAATTTATTTCAGATTTTAAAGCGTAAGAGGTGTGTACGAGCAGTTTCAGTAGTTTTATATATATATATATATATATATATATATGTATATATATATATATATATATATGTATATATATATAATTATAGGCCTATACGTTTAATGCATGTACGCACTTTTGTATTTTGTTTTACAATTTGTGTTGCAGAAAACCTTTTTTTAAAAAAAAAGGATCTTTTAAGAACCACTTTAACATTAATTTAGTGAGAAAAATTAATTACATTTCGCTATATATAAACTACGTATTTGAATAAAATATTTTATGTTCTCATGGTTGGCAACTTAATCAATTTGACGAGATTTTGTAAATAATAAAAACTGTTGTATATATTCTATATATGTATAATTATGTCTTGTTTAGTGTCGTTTAAAAAAATTTACAAGTAAAATTTATGTTTCCTGTGAGACTAATTTGCAATCACTAAGATACAAAATAGTTAACAGAAGAAAAGTTTCAAAAATAGCAGCGGAGCCTGTAATTATTCTCACCCCAGATGTAAGGCTGATGACAGCGAATTGCACGGCAAACAATTCTAGTAGTAAATTATCCTATAAATGTATAATAACAGCGTGACAATTTACTTTATGTCGGCGTTGCAGTGATATTTAACAGTTCTGTACTTCGGGGGCATGGCACAAGGCTGTAAATTACAAACGAGATTTTTACCACGTCAGATTAAAGAATTATTCTCTCCCACATTTTCCCTCACTACTTAGCTGTTTTCTGTGTTTTAATACGCATATTTTATTTTTTCGAAAACTGTATTGATTTAAATCACAACTCTGTGATTTTCAAAATACATTTGGAAAAATTTACGTAATATGTTTTTTAACGGATGTGTTCAATACTTCTACTTCTTTTAGAGCCTATGTACTTTTAGGACGTATCGTAAACAATACAATAATAATATAAACATATAAGTATGTATAAGGTTGGTAAAAGTTTACCCTTTCTGACTCAAATTTTTAAAATGCTCTTATAAGTTTCTAAAAATAAAATCGTGAGAAAGTATACGTCAGTAACGAACACTCACAAAATTATCAGGAATATGTGTGGTACTCGTAGAACATACTATCACAGACATGTTGAATACCTCTCGCTGTGTGAACTACGTCCTGTCCCATTATGTATACGATAACTCAAGGAAAGCATCGTATGGGTGGGTAGCTCATGTTATAATTGGTTTGTACGTGTCTAATTTTTTTAGAACAAGTAACAAATTGAAGGTATGCTGGGTGAGTGAGAATTTGATCGACAAACGTAGGCATAATTGCAGTGCAAAATATGGCACTTCATACAAGTTAAGTTTGGCCGAATATGCGAATTAAAGAGTTACAAGGACATGAAAATAGATATTCAAAATCGATTATAATAAAATTATATTATTAAGAGTAGCTGGAACTATCCTATAAACTATACGGTGACGATTGTAAGACCTCTCACCTGATCACGTAAATTTGGTATGAGCCATTTCCATTCAACAAAAGTGATAAGATTCATTTCCAATCGCATGAAATTTCATAACCCTAACGTCGTAGCGTAGTTTTATGACGTTTTCTGAAAACAAAACGTCCAACCTTTTGGTGGTCAACCGTTGTCCAAAACATAATGAGAGACCGAATTATCGGAGAGTGAAGTTTTGCTGTCACTCAACGCCTGAGATGGTATGCAACACCACTGCTACAGCCGACACAATGATTGCCTCCAACCGAGGATATCCGGATTTGATATTATTTTTGGTTAACCTGGATTTCCGCACGTGTAAATCCGTGCGGACAATGTCTCTAGTCAGCTGGTTTTCTCGGAGATCTTCTGTTTCCCGCACGTATGCATTCCACGCTGCTCTATACTTTCATGGCAACCGTGCAATTTCAATGCACTCGTAACTCCTTTCATATACACTTTCGGCTAAATTGTTACATGTACACCCAGTCTTATTAGGACAAGAAACATACCCACTTAGATTATCAGAAGAATTCACACTTATCCTCTACATTAGGACAGTTCTACAGGGTATCTATTTTTCAGCTTGAGGAAAGATAACAGATCACTACGTTAAGTCATATCTTGTTGAAATACGATGCCAAACTACGACCTGAATAACACTTTTCAGGAATATTGGTACGATTATAAGCAATATATTACTATTCATTCTTGCTCTGGTTATCCATTGCGATATCGGTAACGCAATATCTATGCAAACCTGCGGATATAAATGAGTTAGGCTCGAGGGGTAACAACCAGAGAAAATCAGTGTACACGAATGGAAAAAAAACAAAAAAATATTTTAATATCATAAAAATTTTTAAAAATTACAAAAAGTTTTGCAAATCACAAAAAAAAATCAGTGTAAATCACAAAAAATCTTTGCAAATCACAAAAATCTTTGTGAATATCAAAAAATATTTGTAAATCTAAAAAATTATTGAAAATCTGAGAAAAGTATTTGTAAATCTCCAAAAAAAACTTTCAAAATCTCAAAGACTCTTTAAAAAAATCTTTGAAAATTCAAAGAAAATAAATTCTTAAAAATAACAAAAATTTTAGTAAATTAAAAAAAATATGAGAAAAATCGATTTCAATCCAAAAAAATTTCGATATCGCAAATAATCTTTAAAAATCACAGAAATAATTCCAAATCGAAAATAATTCTTGAAAATCACCAAAAAACTGTGAAAAATAAAAAAACATTTGAAATGAAAGAAAAATCTTTGTAAATCACAAAAAAATCTTTGAAAATCATAAATAAATCTTTGGAAAACACCGAAAATCTTTGAAAATCACCGAAAATCTTTGTGAATCCCAGAAAATCTTAAAAATTTTAAAAATCTGTGTAAATCACAATAAATCCTTTAATGTCACAAAAATTTGAAAATATGATAAAAATCTTAATGAATCCCAAAAACGTTCTTTAAAAATCCTTAAAAAAATCTTTAAAAATAACAAAAAAAATTGTGCAAATTACAAAAAAAAATTTGCTAAATACAAAAAATTATTGCAAATCACAAAAAATATTTGCAAATCACAAAAACATCTTCGCAAATAAAAAAAAATATTTGTAAATTTAAAAAAAAATCATTGAAAATCTGAAAAAAAAAAATATCTTTCTAAATTTCCAAAAAAAAAAAATCTTTTAAAATCGCAAAGAGCTTTTAAAAAATTCTATGAATATCCAAAAAAAAAATCTTTAAAAATCACAAAAAATTTAGTAAATCACAAAAAAATATGAGAAAAATCAATGTAAATCCAAAAAAACTTTCAATATTGTAAATAATCTTTAAAAATCATAGAAATATTTGTAAATCAAAAACAATTCGTGAAAATCGCCAAAAAACTTTGAACAATAAAAAAACAATTTAAAAATCAAAGAAAAAACAATGGAAATCACAAAAAAACTTTGTAAATCACCAAAAAACTTTGAAAATCACAGAAAATCTTTGGGAATCCGAGAAAATCTTTAAAAATAAAAAAAACTGTGTAAATCACAAGAAACCCTTTAAAATTACAAAAAAAAATGAAAATATGATAGAAATCTTTGTGAATTCCATAAAAATTCTTTAAAATCCCAAAAAATCTTTGTAAATCACAAAAAAATCATTGCAAATCACAAGAAATCATTGCAAATTACAGAAAAATTTTGCAGATTACAAAAAATCTTTGTTCATTTAAAAAATCATTGAAAATCTGAGAAAAATCTTTGTAAACCTCGACAAAATCTTTCGAAATCGCAAAGGGTCTCTGAAAAAATCTTTGAAAATCCAAACAATATCTTTAAAAATAACAAAAATTTTTAGTAAATCATAAAAAAATATAAGAAAAATAAAATAAATTCCAAAAAAATTTTCAATATCGCAAGTAATCTTTAAAAATCACAGAAATATTTGCAAATCGAAAACAATTCTTGAAAATCGCCAAAATAAACCTCTAAAAAATAAAAAACATTTGAAATCAAAGAAAAAATTTTATAAATCCAACAAAGCCCACGAAATTTGTTAGCAGTTTTATAAAATTCACAAAAAAATCATTTAAAATCCCCCAAAAAAATCCTTGGAATTAAGCAAAGAAACCTTTGGAAATTCCAGATAATATCTACAAAATCCCAAAAAAAAAAAAAATTCTTAAAGTAACAAAAAACATTTCTACATTTCTTAAAATCTCAAAAAAAAAGTCTTTGTTTAAATTTCTATAAAATTAATTAAATAATGTTATTTACATTGTTATTAATTATTACTTCAAGGGCACAGGATAAAATATGATGTCATATTTTCCAAAGTCTGATATAACTCCTACTTTAGTGCAATAGTAATAAAGGCTATAATTATTATTAGTATAAGCCTATAAATACTATATGTAGTATACAATATATTGGTAATAATTGTAGACTTTATAACATATGTTAACATGAAACATTTATTATCTCACAATCTTGACAATATGACATTACCTCCTTTCCCCATGTGCCCTTCAAATATTGCCAATTGGTCCAAATATTTACTATCCGTTAAATTTGCTTCTTAAGAAGTGTTAAAATGCCGCTAAAAAGTTAAGGAAATACAGTGCCATGTGTACAGGTGCCGAGATAAATGCCTGTTCACTGACTGGTGTTCAGCGAACATTATATCATACCTGACTATAATTCGGTGTGTGCCGAACAGCGTGCTGTGAGATACCTTTGCACTGCTTGACATGTTCGAGGCAATTTATCCTCCTGATCCGATCAAAGATACAAACCCTACATCCGATGTTCGGTGTGGAGAGACATGGACAGTGAAAACAGCTAGAGTACTTTCACAGCATATGTTTGTCATACTTGTGATGTCACCATGCATGCACAGTCATTCCAATATGCACGAAGCTATTTTCCCTCAAATTCATGTAATCATGTTTTCTGTCTCACTTTTTTTCAACTAATAGCTCGTACAGCGTGGATAGAAGTAAAGAGGGAAACTACAGGATAACATTATCCAGAGTACAGCATTTCTTAATACCTTCATAAAGTTCTCTACATGAAACCCCGGTAATGCAGTGTTGTGAATCAGTATAGCAATGGTACGTTACTGTCGTCAATTTTCCCAGAAAGAGGCCAGTTTCACCAAAACCCCATCGAATATAGTCTAGCCGTGTAAAGGTTTTATTACAAGTTGTGGTTTCTCACCACGATTGTATAGATTTCATTTTACGCTGAAGTTTATTTCTAGTCAGGAAATTTTACGAGAAAATGTGGTTAATTTATATGGACAAATTGAAAGGAAAATTTTTTCACAACAAAATTCGTAGAAAAAATTGTATATTAGCATATATAATATCAAAACGTAGCATATCCAATATCAAATGAAATCCATCCCAACATTTTTTTTTTTTTTTGCGTTTTTCCCAGGATTTGGCCTGTTGTGTAAAAATTTAGTATTAAAAACGGTGAACCTTACAACCAAAAGTGTGAATATAAAATTGACGAGCAGCTTCAAATGAAAAGAAAGCCCTCTCACTTTCTACTAATTTAGTTATTTCTCGTGTCTACTAACCTGTACCTTCCTTCTATATTATTAGACGTGTGAATGAAAGCGCATAGTTGCTATACTCCTTCCTATCCTGCTGTTTTGTGGGTTTTATTTGTCTATATAGTTTTTACACACTCTTTTAGCACAGTTTTGAAAAAAAAATGCACTCAGTAAGGTAATATTGGCCCACAATTTTTACCATTGTTGCCCTATTCCTTTCGGATTTGATGCACACTTCTTTAAGACCCTGAGATGCATTAGGTCTCTCCCTGCTACCAAACCCACATATTGAACTTGTGTGGATGATGAAAATTTGGAGCTGCGCAGGTAATGAAGGCCAGAGGAAAATGAACATTGTCAAGTAAACATACCGACCTGTGACTTCATCACAACACAGTTTCAGCTTTCGAAATTACGGGCTGATATCAATGGCAATAGAAGCCTATAATTGGTTTATGTGCTGAATGTGTGCGGTGTGTAAACTGTGTTTATGTCCTCACATTTGATTTGTACATCTGGATGTGATCTAACTGGCTCACGGTAGAATGTGTTATTTATTTTGCCTTATTATTGTTGTTGTCTTATCTCTTTGGCCAATTCTGTTCATCATTCTTTTCCCTCCAGTCAGTAAATATAGAGTCTAGCATCCAGTATTCTTGACAATCTGCCTCTCTCTCATTCATCCTTAGTAGTCATGAGAAACGTTCATTGTAACACGTAGTAGATTAATACAAATTAGCTTTGAGTAGGTGTGGCAATTGTATATTAAGAAATTGTATTTTGTGTAACAAAGAATGCAAAAATGCTTTAGCAGAGTGTCTACTAGTCTTGAAAGTCACTGAAGTAAAAAAAAAGTCTTGTAATGGTCTATAATGTTCCTAAAAAGTCACGAATTCACTTAACATTTGTGAACGAAAAAAAATTGTTTTCAAAGTGCATCTTTGGTATTTTCTGTTTGTCAACCTATTGTTTTGCGCATAGCTTAAAAGTCACTTCAAAAGTAGGTTTTAATGAATACATTTATCTCGTCTCTCGTAAAAAGTAGTGTGCTGCGCTTACAAAAGATAGCAGCACTGGCATTGTGTTAAGGGTGCGGTCTACCGCAATTTTCATCAACATTTTTTTATTTTTATTTGTTCCAAATATTTTTTTTCTTATTTTAGACACAAAATGTGACTAAATTCGACTCTTGTGAATTTTTTTTTATTTCTCATAGTTTTCGCGTAATGGCTTGTTAAAGTCATATTTTTGCATGTTTCCGTTTTAACGTCTACACTAAAACCAACTGATGTACCAAACTCAAAAAAATCACAGTGTATAAAGACATTACAGGCTACAATTTGATGCTCATAAAATTTAAGAATAAAAATTATTTGAATTTTAAAAAATTGCTGAAACTAAAAATAAAAATTTAAAAAGTTCAATTTTTTTTAAAATACAAATAATGTTTATTCCTTAATTTTATGAGCATGACATTGTAGCCTGCAATGTCTTTATCCACTGTGATTTTTTTGAGTTTGGTATATCAGTTGGTTTTAGTGTAGTCGTTAAAACGGAAAAATGCAAAATATGAATTTAACAAGCCATTACGCGAAAACTATGAGAGATAAAAAAATTCATAAGAGCCAAATTTAGTCACATTTTGTGTCTAAAACAAGAAAAAAATATCTGGTACAAATACAAAATAAAATAACTATGATTAAAATTGCGGTAGACCGTGCCCTTAATATCTCCGGCATAGATAACAGCACGCGTGTTTTATTGAATACGTTGTTTGCGTCGGCATTAAAAGTTAATATAAACAGACATATACTTGGCCAAACATATTTCATTATTGAAGGAAAAATAAAATAATGTATTTCTGTTCTCATCTAAGCAATATTTCAATAGGATTTGTTCTCCAACGAGCATGGCCGTAGAACACAACCTAAATATGTCGGCTATTTTGATTAACTTTGTCTCGTAACAACACCCTAGGACCCTACCTTTATATGAAGAGAGAGTCACGTAGGTTTTGAAAGACAGTCACGACGCCATTTTTAGTTACAGAATACGAATTCTCGTAATAAAGATAGTTAGGCCTACCCACCAACGATCTTTATATAAAGATCGAATAAGAGACTGAAAAGTTACAGAATAGGCCCCATAACTGTATACATCCTCCTTGGTTTGCAGTGATGACGAAAACTTGAAAAAAAAAAAAAAAAAAAAAAAAAAAAAAAAAAAAAAAAAAAAAAAAAAAAAAAAAAAAAAAAAAAAAAAAAAAAAAAAAAAAAAAAAAAAAAAAAAAAAAAAAAAAAAAAAAAAAAAAAAAAAA
>PNEQ01130472.1:13614-44462 GCA_003012365.1 Medauroidea extradentata | reverse complement strand
TTCACCCACAAAAGTCAAGATGCATTAAAGTCTGTGCTTCGTTTATTATTGACGACAAACAAAATTAATTTATATTAGAAACAAAAACTAAATGATCGCACAACAGCTCCGGACTTGGCTACCAGGCTTCCCGGCCAAGGTCGACGAGCATGCCGACGTCCTACACGCCGATTGCCGTGTGCGGATGTTTGCTGAAGAGGAGTAAACACTTAGCAACAAGCTGGTCTGTTTGTTTTACTTGTTTTGCTTTCCAACTCCCTCCATCACCAGCGGCCGGTGTTACTCTTGTGGCGTTTCACACTTGCTTGGGAATCATTGCTCCCAGTGTCTGCCAGTGCGCACTCGTTTCAATAGAAAGAAGCAACATTAAATTTATCTAACCCAGTTCACTAATAAAAAGCTAATAGTCACATTTCAAAAAAAAAACTGGGAATAAATATTTCTTCAGCTTCATTAAATTTTCTTGACCGAAAAGAAATTCATATATCAACAACTAGGCTTACCTGACCTATTTGTCATTGTAACAACAAACAGTAAAACAATATTATAACTTCCACGGTGGGATTTTGCTTGGTTTTAACAGTTTTAACCTTCGACACAAAAAAAGGGGGTGCTATAAGTTTAATGTGTCTGACTGTGTGTCTTGTCTATCACATCGCAAATTTTTTTATCGAGATTTTTTGCAACTATGATTCAGGAAAATCTGTTCACTGTTCAGCCATCAAGTTGTTCAAGGGATGTGAGCAACGTTTACTGGTCTGATTGTTCCAGAATATCCTGTTAGTTTTATTTATTTTATTTATTTTTTACATTTTTTATTTAAGTCTTAACTTGTGTATTATTCAACGACCGAAATGTAAGGTAATTACATAATTTCTGCCACTGGGACAATTGACTGCTTGTTTACATAACCACCGGAGTCGCCATATTGCACTGAACAGCCGCACCGACTCGAGAGCCAATGCGAAAAATATGGCCATTACGGTAACGATTATACCGAGTACTCTCGTCCATTTCTTCGCTTATAGAACGGAAGTAGCCAATCAGGACATAAGACTGTGTTGTCACGCTAGACACCTGTATATGAATGCACACAGACCTGTGACATACCTCCAACATGGCCAGGTGAGAGTACTCGAAGTATGTAGGTTACTTCGGTCATTCCTAGAGTAATATACTCCCAAGGTCTCTCACCAGGCAATTTCCTACTCTTGTGTTGCAGGTATGACGTCACAGATCTCAATGACTTGCCTCGCTGACGTGGTACTTTCAAATATTGAAAAAGCGAAAAAAAAAAAAAAAAACGGCATTCTAATTGGCTAATTCATTTCATTAGCGAAGAACGGGGTGAGAGTAATCGGCATAATCCCTCGTTCGTTCCTTCCCTCTCATTTTTTTTTCTCTTGTTTACAAACAGCACAATAGTTATTTTTCTTATTTTTCGCATTCTTACTTCTGATTGGCTGTTGTCTCTGACGTCATCAGCGATATCGCCCGGGCGGCAAGTCAGTCTCGTCGCTCGGTGAGATGTCGCGTGATGTCGCGCATCGGGAGTGATGTAACTGTGATTGGCTCGTTTGGTGTGACGTCATGTCACATCGTGTCGCTTCGCGCCGCGTCGCGTAATTATGTAGAGGGCCCTTACCACGCTTCAAGCCCTTGAAAAGTGCATCGCAGAAGTGACGTCACACATACCGCTGTTCGAAATCACAGCAAGGGCTCGTATGCACCCTAGAATGTCCCCTTCAACCAAGGGCACGAGCCACTTACCCTTCTCGAGCCCTAGATTTGAATTCACAAAATGCAACCTACTTCATGATGGGAACAAGCTCTTAGAGCTTAAGGGCAAGTGGCATCGGCGTCATCTCAGGTTTTTCTTGCGGGGGTGGCAAGATTTTTTTTTTCGGTGACAGTAACCATGTTGCATCTTTTTTATTAATTAAGCATGTATAAATTAGAAACATTAATAATAAAACTTCAGTTTTATGTGCTTAAGTTAGTATTATTTAAATAACAAAATATAAAAAATATATTTTATACCTATACAATTCTAAATCTAGGAGGGGCAGGGGTGGCATTTACCCCCCCCCCTTTTTACCACAATAAATGACGCCCCTGGCAAGTGATCAAGGGCATGTTGCATCGAATTCGAACACGCCCATGTTGTAGTACTACGCCAGAGGGCACGAGAGAGCGAGAGCTAGTATACAAATTTGTTATCTCGCTCTTTCGTACTTTTGGCGAACAATTAGGACAGGCAGAGAGTGCGAGGGCGAGGGCACGATAGGTTACTGTCTAGGCGAATTGAGACACAGCGTTAGACCGAACATTTTGACGACTCACGATGCATTAAATTAAGAACCACGCGAACGAAGTCGCGGGCAATAGACGGTTACAAATAAGAAAAATTCTGCCACGTACCTTATTAAGCCGTGGTGTTAAACGGACGGAACTATCAATGTAGTTTTTTTTTCGGCTTGTAATTATTTGTTAATAATTGATGAGAACTGTTGTATCGCCGCAGACGTCCGAGGTTTACAGTTAAACTTTTAAGGTAGCAACATTAGAACACGAAAATTAATAGAATTTAAAATTCTACTACTCATTGGTAGTTTCGTATTATCTTCTTTATGACTTTGTATTAGTACAAGTAACTTTTAATCATGCTAAAAGATTAACTACGTATTTGTTAATTGCATGCGTGCTTGTACTTACATAATTGCAGTGCCTTTTTATTTCATTGAAGCATTTCATTTATTTTACGACGCAAATGTTGTCACTCATGATGTCCTCCATTGGCCGACTAGGCGCACTAGAGCCATCTAGCGATTACCCCGGAAACTACGTCGACCGAGGCAAGGCTGGGCGTCACCGTCACGTTCAATTTAAAAACGGAATCCCATTCTTGCCGCACAACATAGGCTGTTTCCGAATTCATGGGATTAATACTCGGATCCCTGAATCCTCGCAGCATTCACAGCAATGCATCCTTCGCGGTAAGGGTGCATTTGTGTATAAACATTCCTTCCGAATTCCCAATTCAAAAAAATGATTATCGCAAGGGCGTAAGGATGCTTGCCTCCTATCAAAATTACGACACAAAATGGAGTATCAAAATTAACGTAGGGAAAAGTGAAGCCATTGTATTCACTCGCAGAAAACTACACCAGCCAGCTGAGCGACCCGAACTAACCCTATTTAATCAACATATACCGCACAAAGAAGTAGTGAAATACCTAGGCGTCCTAATGGACAGAAAGCTCACCTGGAAAGCGCATATTGACGCCAAATGCGCCAGTGTCCATGCCAGATTATCCGCCCTATATCCCATATTAAACCCACGAAGTGCTCTCACACGAAACAAGGCCGTATTGCTGTACACGATGCTAATACGACCAATAATGACATATGCTGCGCCCGCATGGGCATATGCAGCCAAAACCCACACTAGGCGCCTCCAAATTATTCAAAACAAATGCCTTAGGGTAGCAACCGACGCGCCATAGTAGACTTACATAGAGAACTGAAAGTTGAGAAATTAGAAGAGCACTTCGGCAAACAAACACAGCAGTTCTATACTGACTGTGCAAACAGTAATAATGCCAAAATATCCAGCTTAGGCAATTATGACCCCGACGAAACACAAAAATATAAGCGGCCAAAGAGCATACTTGCTCACAGGCCACCATAGGCGCTCTAAACACCACACAGCCCTCGTGATAATTCCCAAAATAAACACGAAACAATATTATTACCACGACATGCTAAACAATACACCTGCTTTGCTCCTAACCCTACTGGAGTAATAGCACCACACAGGTGGCAATCTGTTTGCCGATGCGAGGCCGTAATTTCACTCAGTTGCCACCTATACATATCCATATATACATACATATACATGTACACATACAAAAATATTCGTATGCATGCATAACACCACAAAAACATCCGATCAGCTGCATCGCGACACTAACTTCATTCCTTCTCATGGTACCTAAATAACCTTTACCTTTCTCCTTCCTATATTATTACCTAAATTTTTCTTTCTGGATACTAACCTTTTTTTCTGCGTTCCAGAAAGATAGATGACTGGCATCTGCGGGTGGAAGGCTCAGTTCTGTCTTCCGCCGCCAGGGCCGTGCTACTGTGGTGCGACCCTGGTTACACTCCAGCAGCGGCTCGACTCATCTCATTATCACCACTCATTAATCACACAAAGTCTATCTTAGCGAACTAACATACTCTACTTTCTCCAGCCCTGAATCCAGTAATGGTATTTACCTCCGCGACTGTCGCACAGATTTCCCAGCACCCTCCTCGCTTTTTGCTGGTTTGCTGTGCCCTACATTCTAGACCCTTCTTTTTTCGGGGTGTGCCCATGGCGACAATTGCTGCCATGGCACCAGACTACCCTGCTCAGCCGCGATGCATGCGTCACTTTGTAACAATTAAACCCGACCTAAGGCGTATAGGGCTTGCCCTGAGACGCATCCTATCCTCCACTCGGCCTAGATACTAACATGCATGCCGGAGGGCCCACAGAACTGTGCAGGGGCTCACGCTGGCGTAGCGGGATTTGGGGACTCGCCAGAAAAAAAATTGGATGCTTGCCTCGCATCCTTCAGCCAAGGATGTGTGGAAGGGTGCATCTTGGATCCTCGGTAGAATTCGGACACGATTAAAAATGGCCGCATCCTTCATGTTGCACTTTTCATGGATGCGAGGGTGCGAAGGATAATTCAAGGTACTATTCGGAAACAGCCATAGAATATATTCGTTGATCTTACTGCGTACTAACAGTAGAGCATTCAAACTCAATTCAATTCAAAGTAAAATAAAATTTATTACGCCAAATGTATTACAACTGCGATTGTTTAATTTAAAAACTGTAATGTACTTTATGTCGGTTACGTTGTCAATAACAGCCATTTACGAAACGTAAATTTACGTTTACGATAAGAAGCTTGCTGGAGTTATCTATGTAATCTTACATCTTAAAAAAGATAAAGCTGGTTGATAGTTAGATAATAGGCTTTTATGACAAATTATAATTATTTTCTTATTCCTATACCAGAGCAGATATTGAAAAGCTGTTGCACAGTTTTGAAATCACTGTAAAACTAACTTATCTATTTTTTCAAGATAAAATACATAACAGTTTTAGCTAAGCTAAGCATGCAGTTTAAGGAAATGCATATTAATGAACTGATTAGCCAAATATGTAACATTTTTTGTGAATAAAAATTTAATAACATAGTAAAAGCAATATTACACAACAGTTCTTCGATATCTGCTCTCGTTTAGGAATAAATATATAATTATCATGAATCATGAAAACAATAGAAATGATGGATCATGGTTTAAACTTACTCAAGAAATGAGCTCAACTCACGTTTTCAAGACATGCAAACCTCATACAGATAAATTATAAACCGCTCGAGTCAATGCAATTACTCATGTTAACCTCGTGGCTTTCTATAAATGCTTACAGTGCCCCGTTTCAGGCGCTTGTTTTCACAGAAATGTGCATAATTTAAAAATTTTAATGTATACGTATGATTTCTAAGAATGTATATTGAAAGATACTGGCTATTTACCTTTGCGAATTAACCTCTTGTAAGTACAAATAATCAATAAATAATAACTGGTTTAGAAATTCTTTTCAATGCATATTTACACTGCATACTATTTAAACACACTAATAATTCACGAGAGCTCGCAACTGGGATAGTGAGAGCCAAGGCGACTGCCAAGGCGGTAGAAAGCGTTCGTAGTTGGAGTCATGGGCAAAAATCTAAAATTAGATATTTCTTTTTCGCGTACGTGTTGTAATACGTACAAATTTAAAAAAAGTACTAAGACGAATACTTAATTACTCTGTGCCAAATGTAGCATTAATTTTGAGAACTTGACCCTCACATCAGATTATCGGGAGGTCATCTGAATCAGTCATTTGAGGAACACCACATGTCACATTTTTTACAACATGTGTTCATGCATATTTACTCTTCTATGCGCGAAACTCAACTGTTCTATATAGAAGTAGGCCTAACACGTACACCAAATTTTTTTAATCACAGTACTTTATTTATAAGGTTTATCAAAACATAAATTTTCAATATTATATTGTTTGATATCTCCTTCTTTCACGGGAGTGACATGTGGACTGATTCATTTGACCCCTGAAACCCACTGGTTCCGCCACACATGGTTAAGGCACGCATAGTCTATACAGTATAAGGTTGGCATTTCTCTTCTGAGAAAGTGGCAATAAGTTTCATTGTGTGAACCTTTAGGCCTATACTGCTCTGACTACTTGGAAAAACGTAGTCCCTGCAATTAAGTTTACATATGCTAGGACAAATACCACAAACAGAAAGACACTTTTCATAGAAGACAATGTCATAAACAGACGAACTAAAACTGTTCAGACCTATGTCTGGCCGGGATTATGACGGCATTGGAACGGGACCTGAAACTATCACGTTACGTTCATTTTCACTTAAAGGAAAGTTTGTCAATGCCGAGTTTTCAAGTTAAATTGATACGTGTAGGAAGAGCACGCGATATTCTCAGCCAATCACGTTTCAAAAGAATTAACGTCTTCAATTGTGTCATGTGATTTTTGCCTATAGTCGACCTGATTATTTCCCGACATTATATCGATTGTTTCGACAGTATGCAATATGACCACACTCGGCAATGCGACTTTGATATTAACAGGTTTAAATATTTGTATTCCGTCATAGAAGAGAACAGTGAGCTACAAATAGACACTTCGTTAACTCTATCAAGTATCTTATTTTCTCTGTCATATCATACACCCGGAATTAATGTCACGAGTCCGTATGCCAGGGGTGCCCATCCCCCCCCCCCCAGAAAGCATGACGCACCCCCACCCCCTTAACGAATGTTGTAAAGTTCCCATACAAAATAATTTTGCCGACACCCAGAGTTGAAAAAGGGGGGGTCCGGGGGCCCACCCCCGGTAATATTTTGATAATTAGGTGCAAAATGGTGCTATTTAAGCACTTTTTGAATCTAAATAAAACTATACATACAGAAGAAATTGTAATATTTTAAAATATATAATTTACATTGGTGAACAATTTTTACAATGTTATTTTTATCAAAGCCGGAGGTTGCACACTTTCTTGTTTTGGCACCACTAATTCTTGGGAGCCCCGGGGACGTCGACTGCCAGTTAATGGCCATTAAGGTAAGCACGACTCACCTAACCACGATTTTGGTTTTCCAACCCTCTCGTCCTCTGCTTTACCACAGACAATTGAGTATCTACCGTGTATTAGTGTTAAGAATTACACATAAATAAGAAAATATTTTTAAAATTTTGCACTAGTAAAATTTACCATTTTCTGATTTCAGTTACACCGCACAGCATTTAATTTACTTAAAAATGGCGAGTTTTCAATGTCAGCCATTGCTAAAGGGCATGTAAAAGAGATGCGTGATAATCATATTACTTTTCTTTGAACAACCACCTCCACATTTCCTGCTCCAGCGTGACAAACGTCCAACCGACAGATAAATGCATCGAAACCCACGCTATTGTAAAGCTTTCATTATTCATGCCCTCGTCCGCCAGTACGGGACAGCAAATAACACGAAATACTATTTTTTTTATACTTCTTACACCTTAATAGATGAAACTTTATTAAGTATTTTCCTAACTCAACAAGTACCAGCTTAGTCAAATTAAATACCAATAAGGATTTCCATTCCAGGAGTTCGGGTTCGATCCCTGGCGAAGTCGTCACATTTTCAATCTTTTTTTACCAGTTCCGAAAGATCAATTTAAGGCCTTATGAAAGAAGAGCTGCATGGTACATAATATCTGTGCCTACATAAGTTGGACCGAAAATCAAAGACAATTAAAAAGTTACTGTAAAAAATGAATTGTTATTAATTAACAAGCTTACATTACTTATTGATTTGTATTAATGGATTGGTGTGAACGGTTTCTTAATAAAAACTAATATAAAACAAAAGTTTCATAAAAGATCTGTTAGCGTATTTATTTAAAATATTAATGATTCTAGGTGCATGGGAAGGGGCTCCCTGCAAAATTAAAATTATTTTAGTAATTATAATTCTTGTACGAGATTTTGTTTGTTTTGTAGGCATACTTTATGACTATTTTTTACAGTAATGAAAGTGTTCTAGTTTTCATAGTTTATGTATAATGGCATGCCAAAACCAAAATTTGCATAAAACTGTTTACTACACGAAACGAAAACCAACTGATACAAAGAAATGAAAAAATTCCCACTGAAGAATAGTGTCGCAGGCTACGAATAGACATTAATAATAACAGCATCGAAATTTTTTTTTGTAGTTTAAAACAATTTATTTGCCAAATTTATGTACTTTTTGCATAAAAAAAATTATAATGCAATGTTTTTATTCATGTCAATTTGTAGCCCGCGAAACTGTTCTTCAGTGGAAATTATTTTGTTTCTGTAAGTCAATTGTTTTTCGTTTCTTGTATAAAACCGTTTTATGTCAATTTTGGCCTTTACTTGCTACTATACATGAACTCTGAAAGCTATAAAATCGTCATTTACTGTGGAAAATAGTCACAATATATGTCTACAAAACAAACAATATATCTTACAAATATAAAAATTATTAAAATAATTAAAATTTTGCGTGAACACACCCCCCCCCCTCTTAAAAATAATAGCACTCAAAATGTCAAAGAAAAACGTCTCTTGAACTTTAAGCGATGTGGCAACAATGTGCGCCATAAGCCCTGTAATGCAATCTGTGAGTAAGACGAACAATGGCACGCATTTTTTATTTTCGTAATCCTCTTTATTCATATACGAATTTAAGCGATGATACTATAATTTAATGACGAAACCCGCTGTATAAAACATCAACGAATTTCGTTCGAGTGGTTTCATATTATCATATTATGCTGCTCCTGTGTAAAAACCTCTGTTAAGTATGTAAATCCAGGAACAAGCAGCAATCGTTCAGCACGATTCCCACATGTGAAAATTCTGGGGATTAAACCCGGATTGTCTTCGTTGTACCCGCTACATCTACTCAGCCACCGGAAAATAATCTGAGAAAAATTTTATCGTCATTTATACAGCCGAGTACTGACTGATGATCTTATTAATGAACTCACATCTCCGATTTTCTTTCTGATGTATTTACTTCATTTGAACACTGTCTTCTCGACCTATGGCTTCCAGCTATCACCATCGCAGACCTTTGAATTATTTTGTATTTGACAACCTAATTTTTAGTTTTCTAGACATGCTTTTCCATGCAATGTTCTGACCACTTTGGTTATCTTACTATTCCATAGCACAATAGTTTTAAACACCGTATTTAAAAAGTTTTTGTTTTTGCATGGTTAATTTCGCAAAAAAAAATCGGCGCTGATAACTCTCCTTGAAATATTAAAACACAATCGGAAAAACATGCATCCCCACAAGATGTTGAGATTTCAAAACAATTGACATTCACGCTTACATGAACTATACTTGACTGGCGGAAACCTCTCGAGACATATGTGCTGAGGACTTGGGACATTGCTGCCATTTCTTGTAAAATAAAGGGTTGTCAATAACTCGGCCACATTCCTTGCATAGAGAGAGAGAGAGAGAGAGAGAGAAATAGCTAGAGATAGAGCTTGCACGTCGTTGTAGGTACTGTTTGACAGACGCGTTTCACGTGGGCAGGCGAGTTGGAGCGAAATTTTAAGTTGGGGAGGGGGGAGAGCAGACTCAGAAAAGTTTGAACAAAATGGTGCAATTTAGATGTTTCCGAACAGATATATATTGGGCATAAAGCAGCCATAATCACGACAAAAAAAATATTTTTCAAGTAAAGTTACAAATGTAATACATATACCCCAAACCTTGGGAAGGGGGAACACATACTTTACCCCCAACACAGTTACTTGGTACTTCTCGTTTCTCCCGAAAACCAACATCCCCCCGCTCCCTCCCACTTTACACAACACCCTTCCTTCCTCAACGATAGGGAATAATCCCCCTCCTCCCCTGGCAGGGGTCAAAACTGCCAGGGTCAGAGGGTGAGGCAAGCAGTATCAGAGGCCTGTGGCGCGGCGAAACGGCTAGTTGATGTTCACAGTTTCTCGACCAACCGCTAGAGCGCTCGCCAAGTCCCTTTGGAAGCTGCTGTCGCCTGCTGTTCGATCAATTTACGCGGCGACTGCGGGAAACTTGTCGATAGTCGTTATCGCTAGTTGTCGTCCTTCACTGCTAACTGCAGTCGTGGTTCTCCGCTATTAACTACGATATAACTAAACAAGACCGGTCACACCGCTTTTATGAATTCACAGCAGAATCTCTAGTCGCCATTCATTTTGCATCGAAACGTGAACTACTATACAATAAACTAATTTCGTTTTCAAAGTAAAATATGCCGACTGAGAACAGGTGTTGGCAAATGTTCGGTAATCTTAACTTTAAAATGCTTCATACCGAATGTTAAATCCACGTTGCATATCTAAAGTAATTTTTTAAACATAATTTATGTACTAGCTTTCACTCAATGAAGTTGCTACAACAGCTGTTGACACCTCCACGTGGTTTCCATCCATTATATTTCTAAATACCATTTTAAATTTTTACTCGAAAGCAAAACATTCTACCTCCAGTGCTGTATAAATAGACGTTCGCTAGTAAAATATCTACTCAGCAAAAATATTCCATTGAAATAAGATAATTTAGACTATTCCGACGATTGAAAATTCCAGTCATTCGCTGGACACCATAACTTTCCGTACCCCTCAAACAGTCTTATGGGGAAGATAACAATTAAAAAATTATGTTTATTGGCCCAATCGGTTTGAATGGGGTATTATTGAGTGGATGATGATATTATCTTAGTTTATATGTTAGTAGCCCTAATTGATGGTTTGATGGTGTAAGTTGAATTTAAAATACAATGTTCGAAATTGTTGAATAAACTTGCGTGTCTATAGAGGTTGAAACTGTTCTACCGTTACCTAATTTACACACAATTCTAGTAACCGAGATTAGTGAGTTCTTTCAGTGACATGTTACAACTAAGGCCTAATCACCAAACAAATTACTTGAGAAACTTTACAAGACCCCATCGGCTCTACCTATGAAAACTCATCAAGCTCAACAACTGAAATAAAATCGCATGAATTCCTTTGCTTGACCGATTTTGGCAACTGTTTAAAAATTTAGATTGAAGGGTATCTGAAAAAATTTTACTGTATGGCGTTTGAGGTCCATTAAGCAGGGATTATTTTGACCCGGCGAAGTAACTTTGTTTCACTCAAAATGTTAAGTTTTGCAGTTTCTCTAAAGCTTTTAACCCAAAAATCAAGTGTAGATTTTAATCACTCGACTCCCAACTATCTATTCTTTCACAAAATTACCTCAGAACTAAACAATTTAAAATTGAGCAGTCAAAACTACCCCCGCAGGATTAAAATTCCTCGATTTACGGTAGTAATAAGCAACGTTTTAACTGCCTATACACCAATGAAGTAATTAATTTTAAGGGCGCGGCCTACCGCAATATTCATCACCATTTTTTTATTTTTTATTTGCACGAGATATTTTTTTTTCTTATTTTAGACACAAAATGTGACAAAATTTGGTTTTTATGAAATTATTTTATCTCTCCTAGTTTTCGTGTAATGGCTTGTTAAAGTCATATTTTGCATGTTTCCGTTTTAACGACTACACTAAAACAAACTGATATACCAAACTCAAAAAAATCACAGTGGATAAAGACCTTGCAGGCTACAATGTCATGCTCATAAAAATAAAGAATAAACATTATTTGTATTATAACAAAAATATTGAATTTTTAAAATTTCAATTTTCAGTTTCGGCATTTTTTTAATTCAAATAATTTTTATTCTTTATTTTTATGAGCATGACATTGTAGCCTGCGATGTCTTTATCCACTGTGATTTTTTTTTAGTTTGGTATATCAGATGGTTTTAGTGTAGTCGTTAAAACGGAAACATGCAAAATATGACGTTAACAAGCCATTACGCGAAAACTATGAGATAAAAAATTTTGTAAGAGCCAAATTTAGTCACATTTTGTGTCTAAAATAAGAAAAGAAATATCTGGTACAAATAAATAAAAAATGGTTATGAAAATTGCGGTACCATTATACCAACATCGTCATCATCTTTTCCATCTTGCTTCGGCACGTTGATAAAATATGACAATAGATTACTTCCTTTTCTTTTTTTCTTATCGCACATACAAAAACTGTCGTGCAACTTAACTTCTCAAAAATAAAATTACTTTATAAGCAGCGTAAAAACGGCTCGAAAAATCTAATGTGGCACGGTCACTTTCAGCACTGCAGAAGTGATACCTTTAGTCTATAGACAGACTAGACTCAGGTCATGTGGATACCAAACTCGGCACACTTTCTAGTCCCTTGGATCAGGCAGTGCCATTGTTGTTTGAAGAGTGTGGCTCAAGGGGAAGGTAGTGGCTGACCAGACTGCAGCCCTGCTGCGACAAGAGACAGCACTCAGAAAAAAATAAATAAGTAGACGAGAGAGATATAGAAAGAGAGAGAGGCTTTGACCCGGAAGTGAAGTCTTGCAGCTACAAAATACACCTAATTCCATCTTCCAATGTACTAGACACATTATTATACTTAAATAAACCTACAAAATCATGCATTTGTTAACATTTTAGTAAATTACCAAAAACATTCTAAAAAATATTTATGCAGCATTAGGCTCATAATTTTAAATTGGAGACTTTCGATTTAGGGAAGGGGGAGGGGGCTGGCCCCATTGCCCCCCCCCCCTTCTGGCTACGCCACGTAACGAAGCGGAATATTAGAAAATTTCTTCTTAAGACTCATCAAGGCACTTCAGTTTCACTGTAAGCTTTCTTCGTGCACTTTCAATTTCTGCGTAGGTAAACATTTTACCACAATCGTCGTCGTATTGTTTGTCTGCCATGAAAACGGCAGCTAACCCAATTTGGAAAATTTACGAATGTATTCTCTAGTTAGGGTTTCGAGCCTGAAAAAAAAAAAAACAGCAAATAATTATTTCAAAATATAAAATTAAGATAAATTTTAAAAATATTCAGATTTTTAACACAAGAAAAATATTGTGGCATTTCAGTTAAGTCTGTTGTAGTTATGTTAAAAATTTAGGTAGGCCTACAAATAAGAAGATTTTTTCAAGGCCAGGGATCCACTACATCCAATTTACAGTAAAGTGAAAAATCATATAGGCCTATGTTAGAGTTCAAGAGAAAATTAATTATGGCAGGTTTAATACCGTTTGTCATGGACAATATATACTTTTTATTAGTACAGGCAAATTTTCCTTTAAAGGCTGTAAACCTGTTGGTGGCGGCATTTAAAACTGTACATCTTACAATACATAGCAGTTGTTAAGTCCTAGTTGTAAGTGCGTAATTACAGTAGAGTGGACATGTCTTGTATTGAATGAAAACACAAATTTTCGCCTGACTGTAAAATATACGTGTAATTTGTTTAACTATTACTGATTGCATATCGCTGTGTAACTCACCAACCTAACATTAAACATACGTTTAACTCATTTTAGGATTTTTTTGAACACGTATATTTTTTTTGAAAATTTGCTCCTCATATTTACTGCAACATGTTTTTATGAAACGTTAATACAAATATTTATTGTGAAACCAAACCTTAGACTTCGTATATTTATGAGTCATATTTCTAGTGATGATGGATGGTTTATCACGGGAAAACTTGACTGTTTGCTGGATGTTGGATTTCAACACACGTTCTGCGTATCGGATTATTACTGGCTTCGTCTTGTACGTTGAGTTGTTGCCCTATTTGACTGAGCGTATAAAATGCCCTCTATTGTAATACTTAATGCCTGTCATTGGTCTGCAGTCACCTATGTTGTATCAGACGTACGTAAGCCAGTCATAAATATGCTAAAAGAAACTACAACGTTTTCGAGGGTTTGATGGTCCGAAACATTTTCGCGATATACCATCATCTCTAGATATTTATTTATAAGATTTTGTTTGTTTTTTACGGTTAAAAGCAAATTTATAAGTTTCCAATACTTGTTAAAATATTTTTCTACTAATAAACATATCACGACTTTCCAAAAATAGAATCTGGGGCCACAGAAATTATAGCTACTAGTTTCTGCATGAATGATGGAGGAATTTTAAAAAATGCTCGCTTTCCATGGTAATGCTTCTAAAACTGGTTACTAATTGGAAGTTTAATGTGTATTCACGTCCATAGTTCAGTTATAAATCTCACAGTTACTATACAAGATTGGTAGAGGATGGACTTTCATAGGGCAATAATGACTTTCTCCACTGCATCCTCTCACTCCTTCATTTCCAACCCGTTTTCTTAAATATAGAGTTTAAAGCCGACAACTTTAATTTCTGCTGTTAAACTGTAAGTTGGACTAAACTGGAATATATCCTTGAAAAATAATGAAAAATAATTGTAAAATATGCATAATTGTTTACTTTATTTTTCAATTTTTTTTTTTTTTTGCTATCTATTCAATTTCTATGAAAACTTATTTATTTAGGCAAAAAATTGGACATTCCGTTTTGCATGTTTGTTATGTGTACGAATAATGTAATTACTTTCTATTTTACTCAAAATCTACATACTTTTACATCAAAATATAACATTGAAATTTGGTTACTGCGATGCTTATGTTTGCAGAATACAAAGCTCCAAAGTATCCTAATTTAGTAGTTATTTAATAATATTTGAATACGACCATAGAAAAATATTTCTGATTTAACTTTCAACTAACTCTGAGATATAGTAGAGTCTAAATAATAGGTATTTTATCGGTTTAGTAGTGGTAAAAAGTTGTTAAGTTGGTGAATTGGAATCTTCAATTAATGTTTAAAAAAATGCCTCACATAATTTTAATTTGCTATGTTATAATGATGCATTTCTGTTAAAAGTAAACTAATCATAACAATTTTGTTTGATTCCTGACGAAACAAATATCGGATTTGCCCATGTTATGAAGTTGCCTTCTCTGTGTATTGTTGTTCCTTGCTGGTAAACTGTCTCTTCTTTACCCTACAAAGATATTATGCACAATGTAAAAGCTTAGAGCATGGATAACTGGAGATAGCTTGGTGCCTTTGTTGTGAAACCTACATCTAGCGATTGGCAAAATATACGAAAACCGCTACAAAATAATTAATGTTGCGATATTCCTTTGTAAAGACCTTGAGAAATGATATTTATTGACTATTGAATCTTTTACAATTAATACACACATAGTTATAGAGTTATTCATTCTTATTTTACACAAAAATGAACGAGAATAGATGGATGCTGGTAATATGCGATAGCGAATCATTCTGCATATGCTTCTTTAAATGTGACTGATATTTAAATACAATATGCTCACCGCTATGTAGTAATAATTATGAAACTTGTTTCGCTCGGTGCCCATCAACAGTTGATTAGATCTAGGAATCACTTCACAGCATGGAAAGGGATAGGCAATCAGCTCTTTCGTTGTTATCGTATGCTCTAAGTGTAAAAGTACGTAAAACACTTATTATTCAAGTATAGAAAACCTCTGAGAAGTCTGCTTGACAAACAACTGCACGTATGAGTTTTTTCTGGATTAGTTTATTGTGTTCTACTGTGTACCACCAAATTAATTGCCACATCTTTCTATGCTGCCAACTTTGTTTCCCTTACTTTCGCTTATTTATCAAATGTAAATATTTATTCACACAACTAAAATATTAGATAAAGTTTCAAAAATGATGTATACCTGCTTTCATAGTACGTGTTAAGAATATGGTCAAACTAACAGTAAATAACCCTTCTCATAAAGCAAGTCCACCAACTATATGCACGAGACTTGCGATTAAAATGGGCATATGAACATGTAGCTGAAACATCGCCTGCAACGTTCTGACATGGGTCATGACAAACCACACATATGGCTTGGCCAGGTCGTGAGTTGCTGTTGCTCTCGTCTAGAGTTGTCCTTGCCTGCTATATACTGGTGACATGTCAGCAGTAGTGCCACAGCCATCTCCACTTGGACAATGACTTGGTTCAGGCCAAGAGTGTATCTTCAGTTGCTACTGCTCTCTTCCAGCTACAGATTGGTGAAATGTGAGCACCAGTTAAATGCCAACGTCACTCTTCAAGAGATGACTCAAGGTGCTGCGAGAGCATCTAATTGTTGAGAAATGATATCCTGTAATCAGCAAAATTTCTTGAACTTTTAAATTTATAAGGCTATAGACACTATAACTGAGAGAAAAGATATATATATATATATATATATTTATATATACATATATACGTGTGTGTGGTGTGTGTGTGTGTGTGTAATATTATTTTGTTGATATATTTAGAAAACTTGGTATGTTAATGATACGTAATTGAAACCCATGTTATTTACTGTCTTTAATTTGCTGAATATTTGGTTTACAATGTAGCATGTCCATGAATATATTACACATATGAAAAGTATGTTTTTGTATTCATTATGGAAGACCTTAAATTAAAAATTTACTAAATTTGGGTGTGCTTTTAGAGCAGCTGATAGTTGTATTTGAAGTCTATTAGCCACAGTATAATTGATTGTGTGTTTTGTAAGTATCATTACATAACGTCCATGAAACAGCAATCTATCGTACCCCTCGTTTTAACTAAAGTTAACTTTTCGCTACATAAAGGTATAATGGCTATTTTTATACTTAAAGTAAAAATGCCATATCCCCCAAGGACTCATCTGGTATTATCTTGATGCATATCAGAATGCTTTCTCTTCTATAATGTTATCAAAAATGTTTTCAGTGAAACTCCAGTATTGTGCGATATGACACATCGCAGTTTCATGAACGATAAGTGTAAAACAATTGATTTCAGACTATATCGAATCCCAACTCTTTAAGGGAACGAAATCAAATATATCATTCTACGATATATGGTGAAGTGACGTAAAATATTTTTTGGCAGAATACAAAATACAACCCCAAAACTAATTATTAAATCCAAATAAATATAGCACAACTTAATGATTTAAAGGACTGCCATATACTAGAGCTAGAGTATACTATTCCGTTGTCTTGGTATTTCTTCAACTGCGTTTAAAACGGGGAAACATAATATGCATGTACGATTATCAGTAAATAACATTAGGGAGTTAATGTTTGCAATCCTATTGGTACGTAATATTACAAATTCTCAATTTGCCAAGGAAATTAATATTTTATTGGTTTTATTTGATTTTAACGAATACTTTCGTCATTATGTGGTGCAGTCGTTTGGAGTTTAGATCTACGGGTCGGGATGTTCTGGGTTCAAATACCAAGTAAGTCTGTGGAAACGTGTAATTCTGTCACCCAGTAAGCACAATGCTGATGAAATTTATAACAAGTACAAAAAGGACAAATGACAGACATAAAACACACAAAAGACATAAAAAAAATGCAATCCCAGAGAAATTCTGTCTTTTTTTAATTAGACATTAAAGAATTCTAAAGGTAGAGTTCAGTAGAATATCGACACAACATCTAGACACAAAAGATAGACACAAACAAGAATCCGAAATATTAAAATGATAGTAGCAGACAAAAACAGTGAACAGCGGATAACAAACAAAAGACGAGAGGCGAGAGACAACACGACAAAGTAAAAAAAAAAAAAAAAAAAAAAAAAAAAAAAAAAAAAAAAAAAAAAAAAAAAAAAAAAAAAAAAAAAAAAAAAAAAAAAAAAAAAAAAAAAATTCAACGTTTCGGGAATTTCGTTTTATACCCGTATTCAGGCTGAGACACAGCTGGTCGGAACACCAAGATGCGAACGTAGTTCGCTGGAAATTTGGGGTTTATATACCTCAGTTTCAGTGAAGTGAGGGTTGGTTCTATTTTGCACAACTAGGGCCAAAGTAAATATTATGTACATGCTACGAGTACAACACGCGGGCAATGTCACGGGCAGACTGTTGGTACTGCGTGTACAAGAGTTCGATTTTTATAACTAACCTGAATAAAAGAAAATAGAACTACATTTGTATTATTTTTAGGAAAAAGTTCACATAATATGCCCTAAAATACGTTTCGGGATTGACTTAAATACTCAACAGTGACCACATCTACACAATGAGAAGATGGCATGTTTTAAAATACTTATGATTGCATACCGAACACTGTTTCTAAATACAAAATTACATATCATCCATGCACATTTTAATTGAAGAAACATGTTATATAGTCGTTTTGCAGCTTTTGTAGGGGTTTATAGACATCGGTTAGTCAAATATTTGTCGCGTGATTATTCATTAAGAAATAAATGGCAAAGTTCCTGTACTGGATCCAGCAACACGTTAGTAAAAATACACTGTCTGTGTAGTAACGAAACTAATAGCGAGTCCTGCAATGAACTTGGCTGTACATTTACCATAAATAAAACAGCAATATCGTCACTTTCACTGTCATGTTTACAATACGACGACAGAAACATCTCGCTCAACTAAGTTCCTTGCGGGTAGAAGCGATGCAGTGCATGGTGACTATACTCTTTTTTCAGTGTAGCACTGCAAAAGTTGACGTTGTGGAGTAGTTATAGACACGTAAATGTAAGAGGTTAATCGAATAAAAAACGTCTGATATACCCTTGCTCAACCATCGGTGACGGTGCCCTCAGTTACATATTTTCAAAATGTTCACTTAAAGTATAATGCCGTTAGAAAGTTTTGGTGGGAAAAGGTTTCGCGGAAATATATTTTGTGCCCCAACCTCGAGATTAGTGAGATGGTTTATGTGAGCTGATGTTGTCGAGGAACCAAAGTGGAAAGTGAACTGCATAATACATTTTACCAATTTTAAACGACTACCTGCAAATTGCACTAATTTTATCTGCCTTGCAGTTTTTGTGTGTGAGAACTGAAAGTTCTCACGCAGTTTTTAACATAATTCAAGCCCAGAATCTCCTGTATAATTTATTTCTCGCTGGTCATACTTGCTTTTCGGATCGTCTGCCTTGAAAGTTTACAAACTTAGTTTTATTCCTAATAATCAAGTTATCTTATAAAGTAAAAAAAAAACCTTACATATAAAGTTTTAAATATTTACGTAAGCGTCACTCTGACGCGAACAACACCTCAATATCTCTACTGGTTAGAAAGATAGATGTCATGGGTTGATGGAAAACAAATATTGTGCTTTTTCACCCTTTTGGGTGTCGAATTATGAAAATTTTTTAATTTCACATCTCAGACATTTGTATAAGTATCCAATTGAAGTGCAAATCACGACGGTAACCAGTTCAGTCAAATCAAAATCGATCGTTCATTACAAAACACATGACCGCTGCACAGTACTGAGAGCTCGAATTTAGAAAAATCTAAAGAACATTTTGCGATTATTTCTGTAATCTTCTTCCTAAAGCAAAAATTAACTGTATATCTCGACGGGTTCGATAGAATTCGAGGGTTTATCTAAAACACATTACAGGTCTATTCACCTCCTAAGAGAGTGAATTTCGAAAAAACCCTTAATCACGTTTTTGAATACTTTATTGGTATCTCGTGGACGTGAAAAACACGACAAATTGCCCGTTGGGCTCAAGAGATATCGACGATTAATATAAAACACATTTCACTACTTTTCACCCCTTTTCACCTCCTTAGGTGGCGAATTTCGAAAATTTGTGAAGGTACTTTTTAGGTATTTGAGTAAGCATCAATCTTAAACAAAAATAGCGTCGCTGTATAAAATATCAAAGTGATCGATATATATCGATTGTGAATCGAAAACACATTTTACTCTTTGGGGCGGAATTCGGAAAATACATTTAAATAGTATTTATATATTTACACAAGCATCAATCTTAAAACGCAAAGAGCACTTCGATATCTCGATTGGTTCGATAGATATATAGGAATAGTCGAAAACACATTTCACGTATTTTAACCCCCTTAATTATCAAATTTCGAAACGTCTTGGGGTCCTGTCATAGTCATTTGTATATGTAACCAATTGAAGTAAAAATCACGACGATCAGTGATATAGACGATTCAAAAAAACATATTTTGCCCCTTTTTACTACTTGGGGGTTGAATTTCAAAAAATCCTAAAACTAATTTTTGAGTATTTACGTAGCCAATATTTGAAGTGAAAACCAATTCTCCATCCCGAAGGATTCGATAGATATCAATAATTTATAGAAAACAAAATTAGGGTCTTTTCACCCCCTTTAATGTTGAATTTCGAAAAATCCCTGAAATTGGCTAATACGTATTTTGATTTGTGTACTCTTAACGTAAACATCACGATGATATGCTGTCGGATTCGAGCTCTATCGACGTTTCTTTGGAAATACATTCACCCCTTTTCTCTCCCTTAGGGGTCGAATTTCGAAAAATCCCTTCTTAGTGCTCGCCTACGACCTGAAGGGAACCCACACAAAAATTTCACGATTTTAGGTCCAGTAGTTTAGGCTGCAATTTGATAAGTTTGATATGTCAGTCAGTCAATCAGTCAGGGTAATCTTTTACATGTAGAGATTCCTGCAATGGGTTCGTATTACAAACAGAAGTTTAATTTACATACGCCATTGCAGGCGAATGTTGCCGTGTGTCCAAATAAGACTGTTATGTTAATAATACGACCCCACTGCAGGAATCGTTCAAAGATTGCATCAATGCCTGGCATGGACCCGGAGTGCATCATTCCATAGGAAATCTGAAAAAAAAAAATGCTACTTTTACTAGCTCAGTTCACCCACAATGGCGTATGTTCGAAAAAACTGCACTGTTTACTAAGGAACTTGCTGGTACAAAGTAGGTTTTCAAAAGTCACGTGGTCATGTTTGTTTACCAATGTTTGTCTAAAAGCTTGCAAACAATTCCTATTCTCGTGATTTATTTTAGGCTTGAAACGTCGATTTGGGTTATGTTTGAACGTCTCAAGCTGACGTTTTGGCCCATAGCCATACAAACAATTTGACTCAATATAACCGCCTTTTTGCTTGTATTCGATACCACAAAGTTATCATTACAGACGCTAAAGAAGGATACCACTATTCCAACACGAAAACATTCGTAAATGCAATTCGTACGAACCTGACACGCCGTCTAGAGGAAACCAACGCAGTGCTATCTAGGTTGTCTATGAGAATTATGAAATATTACAAGGACTATGCCGCTAATATAGCATAACTGACAAAATATAAAAACACATAGTAACTCACTTGTATAATTTTCAGACATTGAATAATACTGGGAGGAACTTATACACAAACTGTTTCTTTTCGCTGCAGGAAATCTTTTGGTAACTTCAGCAACAACAATGACTAAATTTATTTCTTTGGAAGTAATTGTTGACGGAAAGCTAATGACTTTGGTCCTTGCAACTCTGGCGGAAGCACCTTGCAATCGAAATAAAAAATTAAAATACAGTCATTCAGACGTAAACTAAAATCTATATAACGCAACTCGGTAAGAGCTCGCAATTTAAAACTCACTTCGCCAAGAATACTGTAGGCAGAATAGCCTGCAACACACCATGTTATCCAATTACTGCGAGCAGAACACAAAAATAAAAATATACGTGTTGTCAGTATTTTAATTCTATGCCACGAATATTTGTACAAACGTCAAACTGTGCTGTACATGTTCGTGTTGTATCCGGCCAAAACAGTCTCCAAACATAATATATCAGATAAAATCTTGCGAGTAGTGCCACATAAAAGAGAATTCTGAAAATTGTTTGTCTTCTGAAAGTTGTGGTAGTCGAACCAGTAGCTTGTCTTTTTTGTTCATGTAGCCTGTGTTATGGCATGCGCGCCAGAACAGCAACTGAAAGCCTTCTCCGTACAGGGCGTGCGCCTCCGTATGTTGGCAAAGCGTCAGAGTGGTTCAAATGACGTCAATGTGTGGGGAGCTTACGAGAGCATGGTACATAATTCAACGCTAAAAGCATTAATCTATAATTGTAGGTTTCTAGAAGCCAATTTGAGAAAATTCAACAATAGCAATCCTAGACAATAGTTTTAGCCTACGTTTTAAACAAAATAGTTTCCAATGTTACGAACTTCTGAGGCACAATCTCTGACGTCGGAACCTCGTGCATTTAAATGCTACGCAAGAGATCACGTGTAACGAATTAGTAATTTTAGTTAAATATTCACTCATAAAGTTGGCAAATATCATTATCTAGGATTGTCATTCAGTATTTTATCCATATTGGCTTTCAAAAAAACGTAGTAATCAAGTTATGTTTTCAGCGTTAATTTATCTGCCACACACTCTTAATGCAAAGTTTCTGTACAATTCTAAATAGTGTACTGTACATTCTCACAAACAAGGGAACAAATAATACCGGATTCGCGTGCGTGACACGGCCGATATTGTTACAACACGTCAGGAAAAATTAGTTTAAAATAATTATTTTATGTAGGTTTATTTATCTCGTTGACAGCGAGGTCAAACAACTTTACACGATAATAGGAACTGGGAGAGAAATTCCTCGTGACCTAATTTAAGGGATCGTTACAGCATTTGCCGGAGGAATTTTGGGAAACCGTGGAAAACAGAAACACGGATTGCCAGGTACGGGGATTGAACCACAGACCTCCCGTATGCTATGCGAATCCAGTGTGTAACCGTTGAGACACTTCCCTCGGTTTAGCTCATACAGAAATAGAGATATAACTGATGCTTCGCGTGACATTTCATTAAGGTCATGATCACTGATTTATTGTTTTCGCGATAATTTTTTTTTTTTTTTTTTTTTTTTTAAGTTTATATGAGAGAAGATATCGAAAATCTGTCCGGCGGTTATATTTAAAATCGTTTTACCCAGTTATATACATTTTACAGTATATACTATCGTTTTAGTTAAGTATGTACTTACTACAATTTTATTAATTGACTTATTTGTCGAAACCGAATAACATACTGCCTTGGAAAAATCAGGTGCTACGCAAAAATTATTTTAAGTGAAACTACAAAGCAGATTTTTGTTACGGTTCTTGTTTGATCTTTAAAAAAATAACTACTGCGAAAAAAAGTAGAAAGAGCGGAGAGTTGCCTTAAAAATAGCATGTTAGAGTTTCAAGTTTGCAGCAAAAAATACGTAAAACAAATGTCACCAGTAACCATTGCTAGAACACTTAAACAAATCTACAACTGTATCATCAATCGTAGATAATAAACACTGCAGTTATACGATGTAAAGTTGTGGACTGTTACGCATTTAGCATTGCAGCAATAAGTCGTGTACTAATGCGTGTACTGTCAACCACGCAGTCCAAAAAATTCTGCCTCAACACCCAAGCCAGCGACCGCCGATGGCGTGCCTTGATACCATGTGTGCACTTCCGGTCTCAAGAAAGCGACGATTAACTGCTGTGAATGTTTGAGCGTGTTTGCAACAGCTGCATTGCACAGCGTTTGTTCATACGTTAAAACTATCACTGAGTTCCTCGTTGCTCCACTTCAACATGGATATTGTTCCAGACTAGTGACATGAAGGGCTTAGAAGCCAAGGAGTATAAGTGATGTACATAACATCTTCGCTTCTCAGACTAACAGCAAATTTTTTACAGCTGTTTTTGTAAAACATCGCCAAATTATGGCCCACGAGGCTGTGTCAGACATACATTTCGGCCACAAAATTATTACTGAAAATTTACATTTTAACTACCAAAATATGCACTGAACTCATGTTTCATGAAAACGCATTTATTCCCCTTGGCATCTAAGCCCTTCAATGTCAGATAGTCTGATTTGCCACAATGCTGGCGCTCACCATAGCCAACTTTCCGCCAGTAGGTTAGCTAACTACCAGGCAATTGACAGAATACGTTCCGAATCATCCGCTAATCGTGTACCTAATCTACAAACTACATGACGCGTACTAACACTTCACAAAAGTTTTCTGACATTATTGAAATATCTTTAATAGAAACACTGCTTTCCATTACAAAATTGTAATACTTTTTATATATTTTCATTTATTCCCCCGTGTTTAATGTTTAAACATTTTCCAAATCTATTATTTCAATATTACTGTACTTGACTGCTGTTGCAGCTGTTATACCTAGGTTTAAAACAAATAAGTATTATGATGTTTTGCAGCTTGACTGCACTTCTATTTATAACGTAACTGTTTTTTAAACTGCAGTGTTTATTATCTGCATTACTGATTCAATAGCAAATTGTTACCAGGGACAATAAATTATTCTCTGTCTACTTCCCAACTCGCTGTTTTAACAACAGTAATACAATTATTTGCGACACTTGATAGTGTGCCTGTTTCATGTAGCGGTTAGGCACACTCATGTTCGGTCGGGTTACCTGGTTGTGTCATTTTGTAAACGTTAGCAAACGCTTTAAACTGTGATTTTTGTTTTAATACTGCATGATAATAAAAGCCATTGGAACCACGTCGGGGCGACTCACATTTTGGTTTGTCTTTCAAACACTTGCAGTGGTGGCATACGTTTAAGAGGTTACAATAAATGCAAAAAGGTTGCAATGTTATTTATAAAAAATGGCCAACTATAGCAATAAACTGATTAAACCTTTCCGCCTGTTGAATGCTCTGTAGTGCAACATAAATTATAGTCAACTGTTCTGAAGTTAGAAGCAGAATTTAGGAATCGTGCCTCATTTGAACAATAATGGGTCGGTGATACCAAACTAAATTACATAAATTGAAGAAATGACATCTAATAGCTTATGTTCAAAGATTCGATACTTAATATAAAGTACTTCATGCAATTTTTATTAACATATAATTTAAAAGTATATTTTCAGGTTATCATTACTCACCTTACATTCACTTTAGGGACATGCTGAAAACATTTTCAAAATATATTTCTGAGAGCTATCACTATACAAAATTAACACACTTTGTCCTGGCTCACTCTGCGTATACAGATGTGTACATTTCTGTGGAAGGAGCCCAGGTGAGAATATTCAGTAAGAATTTCTCCGCCATGGTGTGACATCGCAGTCCGCGGACATCATGTTAGATTTGTATAACCTTGACCTCGACCTTGATCTGAAGGTCACCAAAGATCACAAGTTCCAAAATTTCTTAAAGTTTCGAAAAAGTTCAAACAATCCAAAAATTTCGAAAAAACTTTGAAATTTTGTAGATATATGATTTTTTGCCCTGCTACTTTGTTAATAACAGTCGTATTTAAATTATTCAAGTGCTCTATACATGGAGACCGCCATATTTAAATCATTGAATTATTTATGGAACCAGTAATAACGATTGACAAAAAATTTTTAATTTATATTTTATTTTATATATTATTTAAAAGTAAATAATGTTCATTAATATACTACTGTAACAATTTTGCCGTATTAATAATAAATAGATTTTTTAAATTTTAGTTTATTTAGTTCTGAAATATTTTTACTAAAAAAATATTATAATGATTTTAAATTACATACTACACTCAAATGCTAATAACTGTCATTTCTGTAAATATTTGCTCTAAACTAAACATGCCTGGTCGATTTCCAACTAAACCAATCAAATAATTAATTTTCATTAAATAAATATTGAATAAAATACCTACATGCAAGAGTTCCACTTCTCAAACTCAGTATGAGCATACTACCTAAAAAAAAACGTTGCGGATAACATTTGAACATCATCTCTGTCACTAAGGAATTGACTTGTTTTGTGTAACCATACAGTTTATACATTAACCACTCCCCTCCAATCATTTATCCCCTCACCATCCGTATCTATGCCCCCTGCCCTCATTCCACTCTGATATAATGTTACGTCATGTTGACATTAGTTTTCAGTATTAATTTTTTCTATGCAATTTAAGTTTAGGCCAGGTAAACAAGGTTCGGTTATGCCTCTTGGCATTAGGTTAACTAGCGTTAAGTAAGAATTTATTTTTCCTGTAATAGTTTGAGATAGCACAGCTGACTTAATATGTAAAGAGTGGTTATTCTAGAATGCAGCAGTACATCTGCCTCTACCGGGTCACCTGCTTCCACCTAGAATGTCGGGCGGAACTGATGTGGCAGCATATGCAGGCCAGCAGCACGCAGAGGTCCAGGGGTGTTGCTGTGCCACTCGATGCAAGGGGGATGCACACCCCTGCGTGCTACACAGTCCAGCGGAGGCCAGTCGCTACCAAGTTGGCAACACGAGCGAATCAGGCTCCAGCTAGTATTGAGGACATCTGCGGCATGAAAGTATCTGTGTACTGTATATTGTCACTACTAATATATATATATATATATATATATATATATATATATATATATATATATATATATATATATATATATATTCCGCACATTATGTCTCATTACCCGACTTGCAGCCACTCATTGTTTAGAAGCCTACCTCTCTGGGGACATTCAGCAGCTATACAATATCAATGTTAAGATCAGATTCGGAAAGGAAAGGATGGCTATTTCACATAAAATTAGCTTTGTTAGGATAGTTACGATCATTTTTGTGGTATATCATTCTACATTACACGAGATAATGTTATGATTGACTTATTTACGTCAACTATAATTATTTATCAAGTAAATACCTGCATATACATATTTAAAGTCGTACATAAAGTGAGAGATTTCAAAAATAATCTTCGTCCTACACACAAGACAAGTTAGTCGATGTCGTAGTCACAGTACTATAATGGTCAGATTTGAAGAGTCCTGGTTAGGTGATAACATGAGTAGTATTTCATGCTAATACATAAATATATTGGTCAAATTCCAATAAAAGTTATAGCTGATTACTGACCCTAGTACATGCACACATGTGGGCTCCTTTTTTGCCTCTCAAGCCTATTAAACAGCTTTACAATAACTAACAAGAAGAAAATGAACGTATTATAACTTAAACATTTTCAGTTACACAATGAAAAGCAGCTGTACTAAAATTTCCTATTAAATAAACACTATCATATTGTAACTAGATCGTCACAGGTTTTAAAGTTTATTTATGTTTGATGATATAACGAACTGAGAAAGACTTTTCTATTAAAGGAAGCATCAGAAGCTTTAGTGTTTTGACAGTTCCCACCTTACTATAGTAATTTTTGTTCAACTTAATTAATTTAATGTTATTATTGTTTTGTGTTAGATTAAGAAAATCTCTCACTCCTAGTTATTTGTAATAGACGTTAAATTATCTAGAAGCTATTTAAGATTGTTATGGAATTACTGAAAACGCTCATATAACTTGTCTTCTTTGAAAATATTGCAAATATTTTATGAATATGTTAATATTATCAAAGTTTTGCATAATTGTTTATTTAAATATTTTCTTAATTTGTTCTAACATCTGCTAAATAATTTTAATGTAAATTTGAAATACCTGTTTAAAATGTTTTACTACCATATGATTGTACATAGTATAAGTATAGTTTAACTTACTAAGTATAGAGTAATTATCTGTTCCAGAGAGGTTTCTCTGAGTAGATTGAAGGTTTTATACCTCTTTTGTTGATTGGTTGCCAAGGCAACGGCTTCCAATTTGGAGAACATAGATTATATGCTTTTTTGTACAGAGCAGAGAGAGTGCCCTGAATTTTGCTAGGTGAAGCATGCGGCAGAATCGGCCCAGGAGAAAATGGAACATTTTCATTTCTGCCGTCAACCTAAGGTTAGGCTTGGGAACTCAATAGATAGAGGACAGTATGTCCGTCAGTTTTAGACCATTTTGAGAAGAGGCCCGTCATCAGTAATGTAATTAGGCTAATTTTTGAAGTGTCATGAAGACGACGAGACCTTCAGACTACATTTTAAGGATAGCCATGTTGAATATGTATGCCTGTAGCGTCCCCACGCTTACCCATCTTGTGTACAAGGCCGACCATTCCAAATATTGACTTGGATATTCAAATCATAATTTATTTCATAAAACTTTACGTCTACTAATTTTAAATGAGTTTGGTGTGCCTAATTTTTGTCAACGAGCTCAAACCCAGAGGTCTTGTATCAGAATATCGTGTAAACCGACTGAGCAAACATACATACTTGAACTTAAATTTTAATTTTTTCCCTAGCCGAGGAATTTTAATAGAACCTAGTATCAACTTTAACCAAACTCAAGATATTTTCTACTTTATAGTAAATTGTGTCTAAACTATGTGTTTGACCTAGGGTGAGAGATTTTAGAATTAGAATTTTTTTTATTTTCATTTTCTTCATTAAACTGCTCTATCAATTGAGATGTGGTGCCTATGTTTTAATGATGAACCTACAAGAATCTACATTTTGGTAATAAAAGGTATCTCATGCAAATAGAAATTATCTTACAAATTATTCCCTTCTCTACTCACCTTAGTCACCGACACACAGGAAGTCATACAAACATTAAGCATCTCATCATTTTAGAGAGAGTGGCGCCCAACGTGGCCCCACCTGCAAATTGCCTTAGTTGATATACTTAGCGAATTAGGTAATTGCAATATACATACCAACAGGATAATTTTTAAATGCAATATGGAGTACATAACAAACTAGGTCAAAAGAAATTTCTACCACATTTCAGGTTTTAAAAAAAATATCTCTAATCAGCCATACAAATATCTGAAACAAAATAATACCGAGTCCTTATCAGAACTTCCTCAGTTACCATCAAATGACTACAGAGAAAATGTTATTAGCTTCTGTACTTGCCCGTCCATGAAACAAGTCACTAATACAATTTCACAAATTCTGACATGATAACCAATAATTTATTTAAATTATACGTAGTTTACTTAACAAGCATTGAGATCCGACATTCACTGCTCTCCACTCGCCCCTCACTCAGTTTATATAGGACCCTGAACTCCATCTGCAAGGCGGAGTGAAATCTCCAGAAGAATATCGGAAGGCAGGCAATTCTAAGCAGTTCGAAGGAACATCCGTTTATTGGGAAAACAATGGATCGCCGGGTGTAACGTAAATAAACCTTCAAAAGTAATGGATGCGACAAGCCAGCAGGGGTGATGACGTCACGTAGTCAGACTATTTGAAAGTCGACACAGTCCACTCCTCAGCTTCTGCCGCTCACTGAGTCCGCCATTTCTCCGCTAGAACGGCATGAGCTGCCGTCCGAAACAGGTCAAATTCAAGTCGATCTAAGCAGCGAGCAAGCAAAACGTAACCGGCAAGTATTTCATCTGATAGTTTTTTCCAGATTCATTCGTTGCCCTGTTCGGTGTCGACGTGCATTTTTACGAAATATAACAAGAAAATCATTTTAAAAATTAGAGCAACGAAAGGTTTTTATTAAAACCGTTCCACGCTGACATTTCATGCACCAGAGGTCAGATAGGGAAGAAGAAGTTCGTTCCAAGTTTACAAATACAACAGACTATGTTAGACAAATTTATATTGTGTCAAAATAAAGTACATTGATGAAGCTAGGCATTTTATATCTTCGGGTGAGGTACTGTTGGCTTGAGTTGGAACTAATTAGAGTTTCTAAATTTATTAAAAGTATTTAAAATATTCAACAATAATAATACAAAATACGTCTGCATACAATTTTCAACTCTACAGATTTATAATTTATAGTTCATATTATTAATTTTTAAATTGTCTACACTAAGTAAACCGTTAATAAAGCTCTTTCCCTCTCATGCAATGCAGTTGTAAGATAATGAAAGTCACTCTTCACTTAAAATGTCTCGTTCTAGAACTCTCTCAATATTTACAGCAAAAGTGTAACCTGCTCATTTGTCCCGCACACGCAAATGCACCGTCCAAACACGCCCGAACTGTTCCACCATTGTTCGCACTTTCCGTACTCTCGCCTCTCGATGTACTCATCCCACACAGTTCCTTGTCGACGCAGCCATCTTCGCTGACGTCGTGTTCGCAGCCAAGGTCGTCTCCACCACCTACGCTCACAAATTAAACGCCACAATAAATATGCTGTTCGGATGCCGCTGTGATGCCCAGATTATTCTCACAGCTCGAAGATGAAACTAGGTGACCGCGAATTTTCCATGTGTTATGGCTGCCTTCTATGATGTCCTAGGCGCGTGCTCTTTAAGGAAGTCTTAAGAGGCCTGACTGCCTGCCAAGCTACACATACCCAGGGATCGCAGTGAGATGATACTATATAAACGCACCGAAGTACGACAAGTTGCATACTTAAAAGTTTGTAGGCTAAAGCAGAGTCAAGCCATTTCCCCTCCACTCCCCATCCCATCAACCCATCGTGAGTGAAGTTCGCTAATGCGCTGTACTGGTAATCCCCAGCCTATACCTGCAGAGTCCGCGGAAGTAGCGTCTCTTCAATCGGGTCGGTTTACCTGCCAAGTGGTTGCTGTATTGCTGCATGGCTAGCTAAAATAAAACTATATTCGGCGCCATAAAAAAGGAAAAGGGATATTTTCGGCACTGAGACACATCTCGCTAAAAAAAATATTATTACTTATTAAGCTGCCACATTTTTTAACGATAATTGTCAGCAAGGATGGATCAATTCAGCTTCCATTGCCAAAATTTACAAATAAGAATACAAAAGACGTAAACAAAACGAATTTTAATTCACTTGTCTAGAAATTTAGTGTTAGTAGTTCGAATTCAAAGAACAGTATGTAATATTTAAAAAAAATTCATTCATATTACCCTTCTGACTTCTGTATTTAACACACGAAATACATGCAGGTCGATATGTGAAGCAAGAATAATTTGGTCCGCAGTGACAAGGATGCTACCCAACTGTTACTTACGTCGAAGTACATTCGCGCTAGTTTTAAAAGTGAATTAATCCAATTGCACAAGGCGTATTGTTTGTAATCTGCAGTCTTAGATAAGTAGATTTTCACAATTTTTATATAAAGCAACTGTCTAATGTTTG
>PNEQ01130472.1:0-13514 GCA_003012365.1 Medauroidea extradentata | reverse complement strand
TAATTTGCTGCAGTTGCTATAAACTATTCGCTTGGTGAAATTACCAAATAAGACCTTTGATACATAAAGTGTAAGGTCAAACATGTCGCAGTAAACCTCATTCAGCAACCGTTCAGTGAAAGTGAAGAAAATGAAATAACAAAATGACAATTACAGCGCAGCTTTAATCCTTGGTTCCCAGTTAAGGGTTTTAAAAATTGCATATTGAAGTAAAAGCAAAATAAACATTTCTACACATTGCGATTTTAAAAATTAAACACAATTTATTCGTCTTTTTTTTAGACATTAAGTGTTTCCATACTTCTTGAACAGATGATGGTTCTTTGATGTTCAGACCACGAGCTCGTCTTGAGTCAATGATCTCGGGCAACAAACAGTCCATGTAAAATTTGTGTAATTTCGGAAGCATTTCTGTCAACCAAAAGTGAGTTTTTTTTTTTTTTTTCGCCTCGTCGATCAGTATATCTGTAAAAGTGACCGTAACATAAACAACCATAAGCAAGACATATTTGCACTTACATTTATTACGGTGTTATTTAAATTAACAAAAGTATTTTCTTTCCGTTGAGGTAACCAAAAATTATGTACTGGAAATAATACAAATGAGCTACTCCGTAAACGTAACAGCAATTTTACGACAAAAAGTACAAGGTCGTATGGATTTTCAAATGTGTTTCATTCCTGTCGAATTATAATTATTATAGATCGTTTAAGATATCTTTTAGGTTTTGACAAATATGCGTTAAAAATATTATTCTCAATTTTTTTCTACATGTTGAATTTTCAATTTTTACCTCAATACAGTATCTTACAAGCTCCTTATAATTTAGTCACTGTATGTCATAAAAGTGATGTGGTGCTTGTAAATCGAGAAGAGTTTAATTATACCTTACAAGTTATGTTCGGCCAAACTCATAATTACATGCCATGACATTACTGGATGTTGCATGGTATGTTTTCAACATATCTACTCAACTCTATATAGTCGTATTATATTATTACGGTTTTAATTATTAAATTACTACAGTATACCCTATAATTATTATATGACAAATATTATCTTTTACTTTTTGGTGTCCATACAGCAAAGTAGCACAAGTCTCTTCCCGTTATATTCAATTGACCTTGGATTTGTTGAAAGAAGGCGTGGCTTTCTTTAAGTCTCAAGGTTCCATCTTTGTGGTGTAAAAATTAGCCTTACCAGCTGCATGTGCTTTCTCCGGCGACATACCTTGGATTGAAGCAGGGCATTTGATTTCTACTATGGCACTGTTAGATATGAGGCCATCTGGAGAGGCTCCTAAATAAGGATACTTTGTACTGATAAATAATCCACATTTATCAACTTTGAGTTCAAGGATTTCACTTACAGATTGTACTCCAACTGACTCATTTTCGATACCCCATCGAGTACTCTCATTCCCATAGAATGTTTGGTAACGAATTGATTCTACAACTGATGAACAGGAAGTAGACGCTTTCATCTTGCAAATTTGCCCTAACTAGGAAGCAGTTAAACGTTTTCGTCGTTGATACCGCCATTCCTGAGAAGACTGGTTTCTTGTATTTACTTCAATTTTAATTTTTTTTTTTTTTTTTTTTTTTTTTTTTTTTTTTTTTTTTTTTTTTTTTTTTTTTTTTTTTACAAATTCCTCTGTACACTCTTCTTTCAACTCCTTACGGGCTTGGGCCCGAGTTTTTTCGCATTTAACGACAATTATTTTTTAAAACCTAATGGGAGACGATATCGTAAAATCGCTTCGTAACTTTGTTATGGTTGGTTTAAACGGCATACTCTAATTTTGTCGAGTCAGAAGACTGCAACATAGTTGCTAATTAGTTAATTAACGAAATTTCTTTTTAATTGATAAATTAACTCTACTCATCATGCAGTTTGTCTCGAAAAATTACATTGAATAGTAAAACCAATTTTCAAATAAGTTACGAAGCGATTTTACGATATCGACTCTCGTATGGATTAAAAAAAAAATAATTCTCTCGAAAACCGAGAAACTCGGGCCCAAGCCCTTAACATACTGTTCTCTTGATACATTCATCTTATCATCTGTAATATCAGGTATCAGTTGCGCTGCATCGGGTCCATAACGCTCATCTGGTTCTGTACTCATGTACGCAAGTTTTCTCTTGGCTCTAGGTTTGTTTCCTAACAGCCGTGATGGTTTCGAATTTATATTTATTTGGCTAACAAATTTCTTTCTAGACATTTATTTGTCTTTGTTTTGTGGACGACTCTGTGCAAGTCATGTTTTGCGTTGAAGTCATTGTGTTTTGAATTAATGTGCAAAAAAGTATCACGATAGGATACATTTTTTTCATGTGTCATTCGTGTAAGTCAGTAATGAGTTATAAGTTTCTTTAAAAATTGTTCGAATAATACTTAACACAACGTAGAAAAATTGTATACCGGCATTTCCCCTCAGCTGGCATCTCCCCCGATTTACCTTAGTTTTATAGTAAACAAACATATTCTTACTTTAACAGAGTTATGTTTGACCCTGTCTGCATTATTGAAAAATGCCACCAAACATTCCTAAAATTGTCAGAGAGCTGAAAAAACAATCATAGTTATATAAAAAATTTAACATGTTTTTTGCATCTTTTGTTCGTAAGTTGGCAGGCAAAATTTAAGTAATATACAATGCAACTTTAAGCAGGTACCGAACATGGAGCCGGACAAGATTAAAGACGTCTGCTTATTTGTCGCATTCTGGACAACCCATGCACTGTGGAGGATGTTTACATAGAATAAGTAACAAAGCCATTGCTACAGAAAAATTTTGGAACTATTTACCGGAGGTGAAAATTCTGCGATCCTACTAATTAGTTTGCGCTTAGGCTATGACCACACATTGCCGCTGCGTTTCAGCCGCACATCTGTTCCTGGACTACACTGTGCGGCAGAACCGCAGAAATGCTCAACCCCTGTCTTCATTCATTGTAGAGCTACCGAGTGCCGAATATCGAAAGTTGTCTCTCTGGTGTGAATAAAGAGCGATGTTGTCAAAACTGCAGTACGTATGTGCATTAGAAGGTGCCGGTCTTCTTAAAGAGCCAGTGAAAAGAAGACATTGTGTGCATCCGTTTCATATAGATCGCGAGGCATGTGAAAGATTTCAAACTTTTTTTTTTTTTTTTTTTTTTTTTTTTTTTTTTTTTTTTTTTTTTTTTTTTTTTTTTTTTTTTTTTAGTAATTTACGGAAATACAAGACCAAATTTTAAGTATTATCGGATGTCGATTTCTTCGTTCGATGAGTTGTTAGAACTTGCGCGGCCCTACGTTACGAAACAAGACACATACTGGAGATGTGCTATTAGTGCGGAGGAAAGATTGACAATCACCTTAAGAAAGTTTAACAATACTTAATTTAATATATGGGTAGCGATACACAAGTTACAAATGTTGGCTACATTCATCAAAATATTACACACACTATAAATTTTTACATGCATAATTTAAGGAAAAAAAAATAATGTAGGCCAATGTATAGAGGTCATGAGCCTATAACATATAGTACAATAAAGGCAGTTGTTTTATAGATCGTTAACGATATGCGTAACATTTTTAAGATCTGGCTTTGATTTTATTATATATACTTACATAACAATTAATTTTCACCTGCTAATGAAGCAAGGCAACTTTTTTTTATTTGAAGCATGCGCAGATAAAATGGCAAGCACATCAGGTGTAGGAACCCAAAAAATGCTAACTATTCCATAACTACAAGGGTTTTTTTTTCTGTCGTGTTGATGGCTGTTGTGGACGCTAATCTACGTTTCATAGCGATTGATGTTGGTGCCTACGGGAAGGAAGGCGATTAAACAGTGTTTCGGGACAGTCCTTGAAACTATACTTAGGAACTTTAAATTTGCCAGCACCTAGGTGTTTACCAGGTACAGACGAATACCCCCAGCCCTATGTAATTGTTGGAGACGAAGCTTTCAAATTGCATAAAAATCTCCTACGGCCATTTCCAGCTCGTGGTCTAACGTCACGCAGAAGAGTTTTTAATTACAGACTCTCCAGGTCCACGCGCTCCGTTGAGTGTGCGTTTGTAATACTGGCCAACAAGTGGCGTGTGTTTCACACCCCAATTCTTGTTGGTCCGGATTTTGTTGACATTATTATCAAGGCAGCCTGCATACTACACAGTTTTGTTCGGAAACGGGACGGCACAAACTACGACGATGCAGAGACGTGTCGTTTCATGGATGTCAACGATTTCGGACCAGCTGAACGAGCTACTGGAAGTGAAGTGCGGGACATTTTTGCTGACTACTTTATGGGCGTTGGTGCTGTGCCTTTTCAAAGCCATCATATGTGGTAGACTACTTTATGTCAAAACTGTATTGTTAGACATGTTAAATACTGAAGTTGGATTGGGACGACACTTCATAAACAATAAATCGAGTTTTTTTATGAAACAAACACAATTGTCCTACGAAATCGGCAACAATGTACAAGATAACATTAATTTTAGTAATAAAATATTTGTGTTACATTAGTTAAGTCGTCCACAGCATTAAAGTGAGTAATAGCGGATAACAATTTTATTGTAAATTATAACATAAAATATTAACTTTTTTTTTACCTTGTTCCCTACGTTCAGTTTCAGTCTTCTCGTCCCAATTCTCAAACATTGCTCTCCCAACACAATCCCATCGTCTTGCTTTGCAGTGTTTGTCCTTGTAATCCTTATTCGATTCCTCCCACAGAACAGGATATTCTTGCACACATTGTATGAACTTACCGACGTCAAACATTTAAGCGAACTGCGGCAGCACCGCACTGTGTGGTCGCTCCAATTGAACTACAGCTGTTGTTCTCAGTTGCGGCAGAGCGGCAGTGCGGCGCTGCCGCAGCATGCTGCGGTCGGTTTCGGCGCCGCGCGTGCCTGCCGCACTGTGTGGCCCCTACCATTTAAGGGGGCGGTTCATGCCAAATTTTTCATTATTTAAAAATTGTTGTATTTGCACGAGATAGTGTTTATTTTGTAGACATATGTGATGTCTATGTTTTGCTTACTGGAATTTTTTTTGTAACTTTCATAGTTTGTATGTAATGGCATTTCATAGTCGAGATTTGCACATTTCTGTTTTATGAATTTAATCAAAACCAACAAACTCAACAACATGAAATAATTCACACTGAAAAACAATGGCATTGGCTATAGCAACACGCGTATAAAAATACAGATGTTAAAATGTTTGCATTTTAAAAAAATTACTGATGTTTACAAAACTTTTTTTCAAATTCAATATTTTTTTTAATACAAAAATTTTAGCTTCTGTGTTTTTATACACGTGTTGATGCAGCCCATGACATTGTGTTTCAGTGTGAATTATTTCATGTTGTTGAGTTTGTTGGTTTTGATTAAATTCATAAAACAGAAATGTGCAAATTTTGACTATGAAATGCCATTACATACAAACTATGAAAGCTACAAAAAATTCCAGTAAGCAAAACATAGACATCATTTATGTATACAAAATAAACACTATCTCGTGCAAATACAACAATTTTTAAATAATGAAAAATTTGGCATGAACCGCTCCCTTAAACCAATGTGTTCTACTGCTGCGGCGGAAACGCAGCGGCAGAACCGCAATGTGTGGTCCGGGACTTAGCGGCAGTGTCTGTGTAGAATAGACGCCTGTGTCGGTTAACAGCGATCGCTAGAGTCACGATTTTGTCACGAAAAAAAAAATCTCACATTTTGTTTCAGTGACTCACGTACACATCTCCAATTCTGCTTCACGGTCAGTGATTGGATGTGTCTTGATGACAGATGTCGCTTTACAAAAGCACGCTGATAATAACAACGAAACAGGACTGCAGACGTGCACGTAAGGCAATGAAATAAAGTGGAGCGAAATACATTTCGCGAAATAAATCGCCAGCTATCTCTTTACTGCATCTATATCTCAGACACGCAAATACCTGCAAGCAGACGCTCCAGTAATATTACGATTAACGTCACAAGATAGTTCCTTACTGTCGTGTGAGGCAGCTGCAGTCGAAAGACCTGATCGCTTAGTTCCCACCATGGCGAATATGTTTACCTTGCGCTGTTTATGCGTGGCTTTTTAACTATTAACATATAATTAGGCATAGGTAGTAAAAATTCATTTTAATAGGCATAATTTTCTAGACTGATTGCGGCCTAGTTCTATGTTAATACTTCAATAATATTCCGTTCACTGTGGCGCAAAGTGAATTTAATTCACTCCATAATAGTAGGTCTACCGTTTTCCTAATACTTCTCTAAATTTCGAAGCAACAAATATTGGCGAATGATAGAAGCCATTAAGGCTACGAGTTACTATTTATATTGGTTTTGCGAGTTTTATTTAAATACTGAAAGGAAGCATATATCGTAATATTAAACTATAGAAATGTTGAAAATAGTTTTTACTACGTACTCAAATTTTTTTCACGGAATAAATTTATATTGTTTTCGATATTTATTGACTTAATGACATTTATTATGACTAATAATTTGCCAAAATAATGAAAGCTTTTGTTTTGGAAAAAATACAAGCGTAGACAGTAAAAATTATTTTCGACATTACTATTATTAGGTTTTACGATATTTGATACCTTTAGGTTTAATAAATCAATTTAGAAATAAACTGAATAAATATGAATATGTGGTCTTAAGTATCAAAGTAAAATTTACTAAGCAGCCCCTATTATAAAAAATAGTAAAAAGGAGAAATAGCATCAAAAATATTTAAATTAAAATACTAACCACATGCCATACTACAAGTTACCTGATATAACTGACTTAAGCCGAAGTTAACTCACTTCCCGCCATTTATCTTGGCTACAATCCCATTAAATTGCTCGACACAGTTGTTATCTACATCTTCGATGAGACTGTTGCAATGGTAGACTAGCCTGTTCAGTGCTTGAAAACCAGTAGGCCTGGTTACTACAATACTGAATGTATGTTTTCGTGGCATATAACTTAGGTTTCGGCACATAAAAAGTAACATAATACGTACTTTCAATATTTACTCAAGTTGTATTATAAAACAAACATCATGAAACGTGGAAAAAGGTAATTTTACTTGTTCATTATCAAGGAACGAAACCACCATATAAAGTTTGGGATGAGTATATTTAATTTAGACCCGAGGAAAAAGAATGCAAATCATCCCAAATTATAAACTGCAGTTCACTCGGAAAATATGCAGTTATATTTATGGGGAATGATGTTACACATTTTTTTTGTGTCTTCATATGTTTGTAATATGATATATAATTACTAAACTGTGCAGAGAAAACAATTCCTAACACAGACGTGGTCTGAACATGACATCGTCTTCTCGCTTGGAAGAGACGCAAAACTCGTTCCTGACTGGGAGACACTCTCAGCAGGTAGTCACTAATCCCCTGCAAGGAGCGAGCTGTCCCAGAGTCCATTGTCCAGCTAGTTGTCAGTCACCCCCCCCCCCCTCCTACACACCACTCCGCTCGCGCTTCTTCCCCTCCGTCCTCGCGCACTTGATGGACTAGTTGCCCCTGACGAAAAAGTTTCAATAAAATATTACGTTTTACGGCTTTCTTATAAGTGATAGACGTATACCCCCGCGGACATTTTTGATCAAAAATATATTTGGCATATTTTTGCGGTGTCAATTTTTACACAACATACACAGCCTGTTTTTAATTGCAATTCAAATAGTTCCATCACCATAAAAAAGTATCAAAAATTGTAATGAAAAATATGAAACCGCAAGCAAATTCATCTCTCCATTGCCAACAATTTGCTTTTTATTTCAATTTTTTATCTTTCATTGCAGACGAGAAAAACTTAATTTCCTTTACATGGGTTTCCCTATACTTCAGCTCGGCTGGCCCCGCAGCAGTCAGGCCTCTTAACGTTATCGCCCGGTACTTGCCTCCCAGACGGCCTCTGAGGTCAAAGAAAGTGTAAAGGCAGCCGTACACGTTGGCCGGGAGTGATGGTTCAGAGACTTGGGAAGTGGTGTAGCCCTCCTCTTCGTCTTAGCACAGTCGAGAGCTGTCGTCGCAACAATTCCTGACATAAACTCAGGGATGAATAATGACTTCTTTGAGATTAACTTCCCGCTAGGAACTGGTCATTGAAACTTCAAGGCAAAGTTATACCAGTTAGGGCTTGACACTACAGAATACACGCAACTATTTATCTGTCATCCTCCGAACAAAGACTGTTAAACTTTTTTTAAAAGTGATCTTGATAATTTACGTACATCTCGATAGCGGCAGAGAAGTACAGTATGTCCATAAATAACCTTTACAACTTCTATTCAAACATACATTTTAAAAATATGCAACAAGATGTGAGTGTGGGACTTTTGGCATGTTAATCGGTGTCCATCCAAGTTTTTACGAGAATTTTGCTTGCTATTATGTTAACTCAAATTAATATGGATGAAGGCTTCCTCATGCGCAATCCAATAAGTGTGCCTTTATTCTTCCCCCCCCCCCCCCCCAAAAAAAAAACATCACAGCCAATATTTATCTTTAAATGCTGACCGGTTGCTATCCCATGATTGGAGGGCGTTGGACAACATGGCACCTTCCAGATGGATGTGCCACCACCCCACTGGGGGTTGTCAGTGCTCGACCTAACCCAGCAGTTTTTTTTTTTTTTTTATTTTTAAGTTAATTTGTACCAAACGAAGTTAACAACATCGATGACCTGAAGTGAAAGATTGTGTAAGCTGTTTCCACCACTACAGAGTACTTTTTAGCAAACGTGGAAGGAAACCGAATATTATTCATCTGTTGCGCGCAATTAACAGTGCAACTGTATGTATTTACTGAATAAACAGCTCCAAAAATACACATAAAACTTTTGAGAAGCGTTGATAATCTGTTACAATCCATGTACCTTATCACATTACTTTTTTATTTAGTTGTGAAGATTCAATGGTTTTTTTTTCTACGTGCAGACTGCATATTAACAATATATTTTTAAGAACAAATGAAGGAATGTAATGAACAATATTATTCAACATACTGTGAACATAAAGTATGTGCTACTTATACATTTCAAACTATTATGTGATAAACATATTAATTATAATGGAAAATGAATAATGTTAAGAACCGTATAATTAAAGCAGGCCGATATCATGAGAATCCAAAAAGTAGTTTTATTGCTGGACGTAATCATGAGAAAAGGCAGATGAATGCGTCAGAGTAAATTTGGAAGATATTTGGTAAACGGTATTAGCCTTTATAGAAAATTAGTTCACTAAGTTACTAAGTAATCTTAAATTTTAACACATTTAAGTTTATATTCATACAGATATTTATTAAATGTATTATCATGCAGAAAATAGTGGTAATGTTTACAAATGGAATAATGAGAAAACTTCATCATCAAAATACGTACATAATGAAAATTTTAGAAACATAAGGTGATAAGAAAAATAATTTCACCAATATTCGGAAATAGCTATATGTGAGTGTGACGGTACAAGAAAAATTGGGAATAAAGCATGAAGTTTAATTGAATTGTAAGATTCACTACTTTACACATAATATTTATTATATCGAGTAGGCTATATTATTCCGTCACTTATATTTTCTGTTTATCTGGCAGTATATTAATTTTAGCTTCTTTATTTGGTAATTATTTAATTTTCACATTCCTATTATACCAATTTGCTTTTTATTAAGTTTACACTGAAAGACTATCACATGCTTAAAAACAAAAATTTTAGTTGATTACTTTCTGTGTACGGAGCTAGAGGTTTTTCAAGCACACGAGATTTGGAATCAATAAATTTGGTGATTATTGTAAGTGTATTAGTACATTTTTCACATCTTATTGATCAATTCTATCATACCCAAATACGTTTTGATAGATTTTTTCCGACGAATTAGAGGCATTTACCAACGAAAAAGGGGAAAAAATGTCTTAGCACATTCTTAAATATATTTTAGAAAATTTTATTGTGAATTTTATTGCTACATTTGGTTTGCTTACATGATGTTCCAAATAACATTTTGTATGGCATTATTAATGCATACATGGTGTCTAAATTTAGTGGCCATGAATAGTATCGCCAGATGATGAGTTAACGCAGCCGAATGGGGGCTAAGGTACTGCGGGTTGCAGGTAAGGTCATATCCGGGTTAAGAGTGTAAAACATCACCACGCCTTCATGTGCGCCTGGATACATGCAGCCCGCAATACCCTAGTTCCACTCGGCTACGCAAGGTCATCCTTTCAGCCACAGACAGACAGCCCGAGGGATTCAAATTTGCGCACTTGTGTTCGTCCTTGAAACATCGTAGGGTGCTATTTGCGGACAAATGTTCACTAACAAGTAATATCACTCTTCGTGTTTTCTCTACCATCCATGCGATTTACGACCACTTACTCTGAATCTTCCTGGATATAGTGAAATTTTAATGTAAATATGTGATTCCACTGCAATTTTTTTTCGCACTTTCCGTGCATTTATTCACTAGCTGAAGGTGTATTCAAGGTTGACCGGTATTTAATAGTGAGCAAGGTATTTAATTGTGGTAGTAAAGTGTATCGGATGATGGGACATACCACTGTACCAATGTCATAATAAAATCGTATTTTACAACTTTTATTGGAATACATTCAATGTAAAAATTTCTTTGGTGGAGTGACTTATTTTGCTTCATAATAATAGGAAATTACTAAGAGATAGTTCCGTTTAATAGTACAAAAACATCGAACTAGCAAGTAATGTTTCGCACTGTACTGGAACATGCTATAGGAGGCAACTGCAAGCTTTTCACCGTCTTTGTATCATGTAACTTCGACATCGTGAGTTGTGTTTTGTAAAAACACTTCAAACTCACACTGAAGTCAGGAATACCTCTTCGAACTTATTATAAATGACGCACTCATCTGCCTTTTCTCATGATTACGTCCAGCAATAAAACTACTTTTTGGATTCTCATGATATCGGCCTACTTTAATTATATGGTTCTTAACACTATTCATTTTCCATTATAATTAATATGTTTATCACATAATAGTTTGAAATGTATAAGTAGCACATACTTTATGTTCACAGTATGTTAAATAATATTGTTCATTACATTCCTTAATTTGTTCTTTAAAATAGATTGTTAAGCAAACATTTTTCTTGCTCAACGTTTATTTGAAAAACAATCTCTAACGCAGACATCTCATAAATTTAATTGCGGCGCAAGAGATCACTCATACATTTTTGCACATGAAGTTGGCAAGTATAATTATCAAGGATTGTTGTTTTGTAGTTTTTATATATTGACTTCCAAAAAGTGTAGATCTCAGTTGGATTATTCAACGCTTATTTATCTACCACGCCCTTTTAAGCATCTGAGAAAGGATTCCCCTGAAGGAACCGTCGTGCTGTACTATAATGTGGTACACTTGTTATCAAAGCAATGCAATGTAGTTATAAAATGATTGGTATAATATTTTTTAATATAATATGATATGAAAACTATATGTCATAATCGCTACACTGTTTTACACAGGCTTTTCCGGGAGTAGACGTCAATAAAGAGGCGGGTGATAGAGGGGCCCAGGACCTACAAATAAACCAAACTTGTGTAGTCCGATTCGCAACCGTTTGAAGTTATGAATTTTAAAAAGAAAATTTCGCTCTACTTAACCTGAGCTAAGCATTCACAAATTGTGGAAAAAGTAATGGTACATGTGAAACGAAATTTGTACACACCAAAGGTGATTAGTGTCGTCACATTTCACGTTACTGAGAGTAAAGTTTCGTGGGGTAAAAAAAAAAAAAAACACTTTCACAAAAGTTGTGATTTGTTCTGAAATACGCCTCTAGTTCGCAAGAGGTAAAAAATATCAATTGGTCACATAAATAATCACCCGTCATTGGATAAACTGCCCCATACTATCATTAAATGTATTTATATAGTATGGCAAATTAATTAGTAAAAACCAGTATTTTAAATTAACAAACGTCGGTGCAGTAAATGTGAAAACATAACGTAATGCAGAAGATTTACGCAATGTGAAGTCAACTATAAGGTTGAAATTAGTATGTGAGTAAATAATTAAATGTAACTTTATTGAAAAAAAATTACACAATATTTTTTAACTATTAAAATGTATTTTAAGTGTAATGTGTTTAATTTTTGAGGATAAAATGAAGTGTTATTAATAAAAGTGATAACAATAGTCAGTTATTTCACTAAATATAATTTATAGTATTGAAATGGAAAGTTAAGATAAACGAATTACAACACCAGACACTGATGTTTATTTATTTATTTATTTTTTTTTTGTTAAATAGACTCACTCGGTGGAATGCATGAGACTCGAAATAATCAACATCTACACCAACATAAATTTAAATTCATTTAATTCATTGCCACAGAAAATTACCTCAGTGTTCAAACAAGATGGCGTGGATCCGTGCCAGGTATTCCTAGAAGACATTAGAATCCTACATTAAAGGAACTGAATATTAGACAGGAAATAATAGTATCACACGTAATATTTAATCATAGATGGCCATTCCAGAACATTCACAAGGTGGTATAGCATACGTATAATAATGTTAAAATTTGAAGCAGGCATACGAAATAATTATATACAATATACTGCAAAATCCAGTCAAGATGGCGGTGGAGCAAGGAAAAACACTGGAGGAATATGAAAAAATGTCTAGCTACAGAAGCCCTAAGACCTAGGCTACTTGATAATCCCCGTCGCAGAGCCAGACTGCAGCACTTCCAGTCGGCGATCTCAGTGTGTAAACTAACATGTCTTGATACATAAAAATAATACGGCGGTGCTGGCTGGCCCTACCACAGTAACGTGATAAATTAACGTTACCAATCTTCTGTAGTGGGCAGGCAGGCCCCAGTCCTTCTGTCTACCGGGTAATACGGGCATCCAGCTCACCCAGATGAACTTCCTTCGGAAAGACACAGGAAGGTGAAGTCGTCGTCGTTCTTTGTATGTCTCGTAGCCTTCCAGCCATTACATCCACTCCGCTTGGTCTCCCATAGAGAACTCCCCTCTTCCTTGCTCCAAAGACAATACTGCTTATAGCATATATATATATATATATATATATATATATATATATATATATATACACACACACACGTGTGTGTGTATGTATAAATAATTAAACAACATAAATTACTCCTTTCTCTCGGAACAACAATATCATGTCTTACATAAGACCATGATCCATTATATAATGATAAACAATTACAAGAATAATCACTAATTACAGTTCATAAAGTAAATAACAGGATAGTGAACTAACTTTAAAGCTTTGAGGAATTAAGTTAATAAATACAATTTTAGTAAACATTAATAACTGCAATATAGGCATCACAGACGCATATATTACAACACCCATACATAGTTGTTGCTTCATATTAACAGCGGCCGCGGTTATGTAGAGGCTAGTGCGCTCGCCTCCGATCATAGTGAACTGCATGAGTAGATGGAAAAGGGGGCTCCGGGGGCAGGGGA
>PNEQ01130471.1:90807-151125 GCA_003012365.1 Medauroidea extradentata | reverse complement strand
AATCGGTGTCAGCTCTACGCTGTTGAAAATCGCTTTGTAACACCACCACAATTATTTACTTCTCATGTTATTAATAGCTGATCTGTCAATGGAATTTAATAAGGTACATAATCTGTTAAGAATACGTGGTACATTTAAGCTAAAAACGCTGTATGGTACTATAAGTACCACCACAGCCATCTTTAGTAGAAGGCCGCGGCCTTAGATCTGGCAACCCTGCACACAAGGGTCATTTTAACACTTCTTTTAGCTCTTCAAAGGCAATGGTTGTACCTGATTCGTTATTTTGCCCTACACACCGACGAATCAGGAGGAGCCACCGTCGTTGACGAGACCAAAAAAGTGTTAAAATGACCCTTTCTGGCAGGGTTGCCAGATATAAGGCCGGGGCCATCTACTAAAGATGGCAATGGTACCACCCCTTCTTTGTGACGTCAAGCGAGTTGCAAGGACTATTCACGAAATATTGGAAAATACTCAAATCGAGAGTCCAAAAAACGTTAAAACTAAACTCGTCAGCAACCGGAAACCATTCGGTCAAATTTCTTACAAAGTTTTGCGCCGTATTTGTGAAATGTCATGCCATAATGCTATCTATTACGTCTCATTATTAAAAAAAAAAAAAAAAAAGTAATCTAACAGTGTACTGTGCACTATTGACTGAAAAATGCAGGCCTAAATATAGTAAGGAAGAAACGTTTTAGTGTTTCGTGATAAAAGTGGGGGATCAACGGACGAAAAAAAGACGAAACTCAAAATTTAATTTTTATTCCCCCCTCCCCAACCAACCAAACCTCGGGAATGTTCGGAGATTTGCCGACTGTTAGAAGACAGAATAATTCAGATGCGCGTGTTCGAGATCGGTGAGCCGACCACAACTTGTCCCTCGATTTACATATAATGAATTTGCTATATTAATTTTCATTATAAATATTATATTTCTTAATAACCAACTTTCGGCATGTAATGTTAGTAATACACCGAATTAGTTAATATTAATATAAAAATTAGATTTTCAAACTGTCATCCTCATTTCAATAATGTTACATATGTCTTTATTTCATAGACCTGCAATAGCAAACCACAACAGTTGAAAACGTAATAGTTAAATGTTATCACTTCTTTTTCCTTAGAGTACATAGGAACAGAAGTCAACATTCCTCTTACACTTCATAACTAAAACTAAAGTTTAGTTGATAGGATGCGATACTGTTTTTTTCTGCAATTATCTTTTTATTATGGGTTTTCGTTAAGAGTTTTATTAAATACCACAAATTAAAATTTATTTAAAAAAAACATTCTGACTAGTTTTTCAATTATAAAACTATAATTTAATTTTGGAAAATATGCCGAACTATATATGTTTAGACAGTTAACATATGTTATGCTACGTCATGACTTCGTTATAGATGAGAACAGTTGAAGCTGTCAATATGATGAAAATTGAATAATGTTAACATATTACATTTTTACTTTGAATTCATTTTACGAATTTGGTTCTCGGAAGGGTTATACACTTAATGTAAGTTGGGATTATATTTAGATTGAATTAAATTCTCTCAAGCTTTCTACGTTCCAATATTCCCGTCGATTTTCTACTATATGCTATTAACATATTGTTAAAAATAGAGTACTTCATTATGTACGAATTGAAATAAACTAAACATCGCTATCACAAGAAGAAAATTCAAATGTGACCATTTTTCAAATAATTAGGAAAACGAGTGCTTCTGATGTAGTTAATGAATGGAAACCGTTTTCTTAATCAAGGCGGTGACCGAATTCTTCCAAACGTTCTTTATTTGGATTAACTGTGTGCTATTGTGAGTCAAACTTGCTTTTACGTCAGCATGTTAGTAACGCTCTTTCTAAATATTCTCTGTAATATATATGGTACTAATATTTAAAGTCAGTTTCAAGAATAACATTCATAAATAAGATTTAGTAAATACAGTTGAGGATACCGGAATTCATCACTCGGAAACCGTTGTATGATCCAGACGATTTTGTGATTTTTTTTTACCATTATTGGTAACGTAACGAATAAAGGTACATGAAACTTACAGAAAAAATTTGTATATTTACACATATAGAATTCTGCAGGCTTTCGCGGCCGTTGTCGAACTGACTAGCTTGGTTTCCGGGCTGGTGCCGCGTCTTCGTGGTTGCAGGAACCGTTTCGCCGTACATTTCAGAAGGCATCATCAGGGTCTCACTGTAGACTGAAGGCCAGGAATTTTTTTTTCCTAACCTACCCTAACTACTAAGTTATGTGTGAGGTCCGGGGAAGGAGCGGGACTAAGTGGGTCTCAGGGCTGAGCCCCATACGCCTACAAGGGAGAAGTTTCATGCAGAGGAGGCATGCATCGCGGCAGAGAGGGATTGGGCAGACATGGCCGCAATTGGGGCCATGTCTACCTCCCTAAGTGTACCTATAGCTAAGCCATAATCTAAGAAGAGAGAGGGAAAAACCGGCATAGTACCGTAAAAACCCTCTCGACAGAATAGGAGTGTAACCACTCAGCAGTCAGTATTTACAACCGTACATTTCATTAATGTAGTGCTATTCAATTTACAGTCTTCTTAACAGTTTAGTTTGATCGTGCACATCATAAGCCACAGCTATATTTTATAATAAATCACGCTACTTAGAACGAACATTGTATCTTCTTGAAATTTTGGTTCATGTGTTTTTTATAACTCTCCCAGTTAAATTTGACAATGATCACATAACATGTGCTATTTTTGGGTAATATACAAACAAAAACGAGACATTAAATTAAATGTATTGATTAACGAGTTATTTTTAACTATTCTACAGAGGAATTAATATTTTTTCTACAAGTAGACTTAGTTCGTAATGTGACGAAAGAAGTATAATATGTGCTATTGATTATTAAGATGTGTCTCGAATAGTTGTCACGTATATGTAAAATATGTACTGTACATATGTAGTGATAGAATGCAAAATATTATAAATTGATAATTTATAAAATAAGTCCTTACGGTGTTGCAATAAAGAATTGAAGAAAAAAATAGAACATTTGTAATGACAACTATCATTTCAACTGCAATTTAATATACTACAAAAATATTCTAAGACAAAAGACAGGAACATTAGATATAAAATTTATAATTAACGAGCTGATTTAGTATAAATTAATCTGGCATTTTAAAAATTAAAAAATGTATAAGTAAATAAATTGAATTAATCATAGAAAATTCAGTGTTGATTAATTGAGGGAGAAGTTCAGAGCGTGTCGCTGATCTCGAACGCACACGTCGGAAATGTTTTGTCTTCTACCTATACCACTAAAATTATAGCGTGGCTCGCAACTCTTCGAAGAGGATATAACAATTAAAATTGGAGTTTTCTCTATCTTTCGTCCGCTGGTGCCGTCCATCTGTCTCGAAAAACCAAAAAGTTTCTCGCTTACTATATTTTTTCCCGGCAATTTTTAGTAAAAGGTAACAGTACATTGTTAAGATATTTTTTAAATATAAAATAATTTACTTAAATAAATCTACCAGATTTCTTCCTTGGCAGGATAGTTAATTAATACGCGGTAAAAATTTTCAAGTCATTTGACAGAATAGTTTTCGATTGATGATGAGTTGATGACTGATGAGTAGAGGCACGAGTATTTCGCGTATTAATATGGCAACAACCTAGACTTCTCAGACCTATACACACACTGGCCAAAGTCAAACATATATTGGCTTGTAACCGTAACACGTGTTACCACCACGACTTGTTCCCTTATTTATCCCTGGCTTGCAGTCGTCAAAGATGTGTTAAAACAGGTGTTGTCTTATCACAGAAGAAGTAGTGAAGTATGTATTATTGGTATTCAACGTGATCTAGAATAAATACGCGAGATAATCTTGTCTCTACTGATGAGTTCAGTTGAAGAGTTATTGCGGCTGTGCGGGCACAAGTACACGCGGAACGTGTGCTGGCTTGTGCATGCGCACGTCAGATATGTCCCTTGTAACTCGCATGACGTCATAGGCAACTGCTCAGTAGGGTGCGAGTTTTGGCGGCAAGACGGTTCCACCTGTTAATATTCTCACCACGTCCGAGAATATAATGTCCTTAATTTATAAATAAAATATTTTATCAGAGTGAAGAAATATTTTAACATATCTCTTACGTCATAATCAAACGTGCCAGTTAAAGGTATCATTAAAATGGAGCGGAATGTTGACCCAAAGCAGGGTATTCCCACCTAGTGGCAGACTTCTAGCTGGGAGTCAGTAAGAGTCCGCACTCCGCTGTTACCTGATAAGCAAGGCTGGTGGAAACTGAAGCGCCTCGAGAAAACCCACCAACGGCAGAGAACGCCACGTTTGCCACACACGTAACATCGAGAATAGAACAATAGAACAAAGCCTGACCGCTACACCATCGCTGCCCTGCCACACATTTGGTAAAAAGTATATTCTACGATTTTTACTTTTTAGTCATGTTGATATTAGTAAACGGCGTTATTTTTACATTATGTAATTTGGTAAGTCACGATATTTGAACAATTTCAGATATTTCAAATGTACATGTGTCCTAATTAAATAGTGTTTTTTTTTTTCATTGCTTTGATACCAAACACTGTAGCAAACAGCTTATACTTTCTACTAAGAATAAATGCGTAAAAATTATTATGTACTAGATTTATTTCAGTGATTGCATTACATTTTTACCAATAGTTGTTGTTTGACCTTACAATTAAAGGGAATATGCTCAAAAACTAACTGACGCATGAAGTGCGTTGTAAGAGTTTGTTATAAACATATTATCCAACAGTCACTTGATTTGCGTAGATCTTAAAACACGAAACGTATCCCAGAAACTATTTTGCTTACAGGAAACAAACAGTTCCTGATTTGAAATGCTGAGTGGTTAAGTTGAAAATAATCAAACGGTTATTATCAGAGTCTGTTTTACAGCTAAATTTTCTATAAACTTGCGTTTGTTAAGATGTTCATTTTACATTTATCTACGTAAGCATATAAAAAATATGGAGTCATTGCTTCTAGTTACATTCAGGTGAGTCGGCAACAAGATTTCTTCAAATATTTGAGTATTTTCGTGTAAAGACGACGGGGCAAGTGGTAAGAGCTTGGCCTACATTTCGCGCCACTAGACACGCGTGTCAGCCCAACCCTAAACATAAAAAATTTTCTTGTCTGAAATTGTATAGCAGGTGTGTTGATATTTTGTAAATTACTATAACAAACTATGAAATCAATACTGCATTCAGTGAAGTTTAACTTTCATTCACATATTTGGTCACGACAGTTAAATATGTTCGAAAACCTGCACGCTATCTGTTATTCTGCTAACGAAACTCTTAACCCACGTACAACTCAACCGTTCGAGATCTAGCTGCCATCTGGCTTCCTTTATTGAAAACAAGAGGAAGAGAATAATATGAAAACCGTGCCATTTATGAATCAAATGTAAAATATAAGTTAAATGTTAGTAATAGACACGAAAATCTTTTGAATGTGTAATCACTTCTACCGTCGTTTGCCCTACAGGCGTTTGCCCTAAAGGCGTTTGCCCTAAAAGTATTTTCTGCACCGTCGTTTGCCCTAAAGTCGTTTGCCCTAAAGGCGTTTACCCTAAAAGTTTGTCTTCTCTAGAAAATCACTTGAATTCAAGTCTACAGGCGTTTAACCATAACGTCGTTTGCCCTAAAAGCGTTTGCCCTAAAGTCGTTTGCCCTAAAAGTCGTTTGCCCTAAAGTCGTTTGCCCTAAAGTCGTTTACCCTAAAGTCGTTTGCCCTAAAGTCGTTTGCCCTACACTTTAGGGCAAACGCCTTTAGGGCAAACGACGTGTACCCGTCAGATAACAAAGAGATACCGGGAGCACGGGAGAGCGCAGTTTCAGTCAATTGAGTCATGGTTTCAATATGCTGTCACAAATCTAAGTATCTCACGCCCGATTCAACATCACCAGAATCAGTGTAAGTTTAAATAATTTAAATGCAAGGTTTTATTAGTTTCGACATAATAGTGTTATAATCATGACCAGAAAAATGTTGTTCTTTCAAAATTAAAATAATGAGAACACCACTGTTATTCAGTTGGTTGGTGCAAAGTAATATACGAACACGAATACTCGAACTTTTTTTATTTCATTCTGCTTAAAATATTAATTACATAAAAATTTTGTACAGTCGCACAAGTCACCTTTGCAAATTTTACATTTTATTATAAAATAAGGAACAGCCTTCATACATTATACTTTAAATAAAGAGTCACTTTTAATTAGGTGTGCCGTCTATGAAACAAAACATTTATTCTGCAAACCGTTATGCTCCCGCAGAAGTTGACACGCTCGTACCATATTGTACAAAAGACAATACAAATATATTCGCATTTAATTTAGCTATTCTGTGGTAATTGCGTTAACTTTCTTGCAGACATTCTGTAAGTAACTCGTGGGGGTGTGCCACAGTGTGTAATTTTTAGTAGCCAACCGGCCAAAAATCGAATATTCCACTCCTGTTTTTTAAGCATTGCTGTTGATCATTCATATTAACAAAACCCCGAAGTATGAAAATCAAGTGGTTGAACGTTCCTCTGCCTGGTATTTGACCCTCCAGGAGATCTGGAAGTTGATGTTCCTGTTATAATATAATACATGTTGCGAGGCGGGCGCGAAGTTAACTATTTGAAGGCGTACAGTGAAGCAGTCAGTGTACACGCTTATTGAACAAAACACTTTAATATAGCAGATTAAGACGTGCTTTCTTTTATTAACTTACAGTGCGGTCGAAAAGTTATGTATTGTTATTTATTTGCAGCGTTTAAAGAGAGGCGTGTATATTGACCGCGCGCAGCTTAATTATGCGAATGACCGTTTACTTTTGAAAGGTGTTGCCAACGTCTTCCGCGACGAGGCTTTGCATGGTCAATATTTAAGCATTTCTGTGTACATCAAAGCAAAGACTTGCTGGAACCAGGTGCAGACACAAGAGTTATCAACTTATTTATGGCACTGTGCGGTCTGTCACTCGAAGAGTGGTGTTCCACCTGTGCAATATTAGTGATGCAATTTAGCGAATTGTTTAGGCCTACATGTTTAACTTTTAATAGAACAGTTGGGTGTATAGGCTGCCATGATATAGTTTTAAAGTAAAAAAAAAATCTGCCAGTATTTTATGTGCAAAATTACGATATCAGAGGAAAAAATACTGTAGGAAAAAATAATTCTTTAACTATGCAACATGGCTTAGTAAAGTCATTTACTTTCAAGACATAATGTTCAAATCAGTCTTTTATACACGCCAAAACCACAAAATGTGACTGCCAGTACTAGCACTCGAGGACGTCCGCGTAAACGTTTAGAAGAGTCAGCTACAGCTCACAGAGGAGGAACACTAAATTGCATATCCAAGAAAAATTTCAAAAGACATGAATTCAGCTACTTAAAGAATGCATCTGACATCAGTAAATAGATTACCGTATCATTTGAGAACTATTGTGTGTGCTTCCCCTCAGATAAGTGACAAAACTGAAACGACACAAAGAATTTTCATGCAAGAAAAACAATATCGCCTGCCGAGGCGCTCACCAAGCTGACTGAACTGTAGTTGTCTTCTGACCAGAACCAGACAATGAAGGACAATACTAAATTGTATCAAACCAACTTATATCCTCAACTGTACTTATAAAAGGATATTAACGAACTATACTATTCCGGGAATATTAAAATTTTGGGTGTTTTTTTAGAAATGAAATTAGAAGCAAGTTCAGATCACACTGCAAGCTAAATTTCTAACATACAAAATGGTGCTCTGAAACAATTTTCTGTTTCCCACTGCTTCACTAAGCTACTTCAAAATATTTTGCGACTACACAGAGAAAATATTTTGTATTTGAACTGTTGAAATATGATTTACGTTACAAAAATGCATTGTTTAACAAATGCAAAATTTTTCTCAGTGTAATCACAAAGGTTGCCTGAAATAGGCGTAGTTCCTTTTTTTATTGTAAATTATTTTCAATGCTGTGATTAGTTTTTATTTATTAGTACGAACAGAAAACATAAAACTGCGACTTTGACAATAGCTTGCAAGTTAACTATCAACCTTGAACATTCACGTGGCAAAAATTAATAATTTAATGTTTGTACGGCATAGTGATAGCTTTATAGACGTTACTTGTGACTACATTTTCTACTTGTAAACAATTTTTAACTCTCATAGTCTTCCCATAGTGACATGATAAAGTCAAAATTTGCTGTTACGGTAACATGGTAATAACAAAAATCAAGTGTCTTACTCGAATGAAATAATTGACACTGAAATAAGATACTGTGGGCAATAAATTAAAATATTTAAAAACACACAATGAAATTCATTTGCACTTTTAAAAATATCTGAAAATGATGTCACTTTACTTTATTTATTGCAATTAAAAACAAATACAAAGGACTGTAGTGTGTTTTTAAATATTTTATCATATTGCCCATAATAGGCTACGTAATTTCAGTGCAAATTATTTCATTCAAATAAGTCATTTGGTTTTCATTATAACTATGTTCCCGTAAATTGCGATGCTGACTTTGGCATGATGCTATGGAAATCTGCGAGAGTTAAACATTTTTACAATTGGAAACTGTAGTGACAAGTAATGTCTATAAAACGAACACTATGTCGTGCAAATTTAAAATTATGCATTTTTGCCATACGAAGACAAGGGCGTGGTCAAGTTTTATTTCTTTTTTATATTTGTACCAGATATTTTTTTCTTATTTTGACAAAATTTTGCTCTTATGAAATTTTTTATGTCTCGTAGAATAGTTTTTGCGTAACGACTCGTAAACATCATAATTTGCATTTTACGGTTTTGTGAACGCCCACTAAAACCGACATATCAAAGTGGAAAAAAATACAGTGAATAACGAAGTTATAGGCTACGGGGTCTCATATAGAAACGAAAAAAAAATTTGTATTGAAAAGCAAGTTGGAATTTGAAAAAAAAATTAAAAAAAAAAACTATGGCATATTTACAAACACAAAATAAATATATGTTTTGTTCTTGTATAGGAGATGTTGTAGTCTATATAGGTTAACATCGTTATTTACTGTAAATATTTTCAGTTTGGTAAGTCGGTTGGTTTAAGTGGCGTGCACAAAACCGTAAAATGTAAATTATTATGTTTACGAATCGTTACGCAAAAACTATGAGAAATAAACAATTTTCATAAGAGCAAAATTTTGTCACAATTTATGTCTAAAATACGAAAATTGTATCTGGTACAAATATAAAAATAAAAATATGACGTTGAAAACTGGTGTAGACTGCAACCTTGATGTTTTAGTTTGCGGGATACAATTTATCTAGTGACTGAATTGGAAGACAATTACAATTGATTTCCTTTCTAACATCCATAATTTTGCTGAATATCATACTGTATTACTAACATAAATTTTTTGTGCTATAGCTATGCTGGCACGGAATTTTGAAATTACGTGTTTGCAGGATCAAATTATAAATTTTTTGCTCGCTGTTAATTATTGTTGTTTATTATTTATAACTAATTTTTTAATACATTTACAAATTTATATACTCTTACTAGCTGTCCCTTTGCGGCTTCGCCCGCGTGTACTATAGGAAAGAGTAACTAACTTTTAATTACGTATTAATTGATGGTGTTACTATATTCTCTGTATATCTTTAAAACAACAAATACAAACAGCTTTATCCAGTGCACTTCGCTGAGAGTATTTTAATTGTAGAACATCTTTGTTTTTACTTCATCTTTATTTCTCTATAGAATAGCTGCTCGGCTGCGGATTTGCCCGCGTGAAAAATATGTAACGTAAACAGTAACTCTGGATAAAATATGTGATGAAGGCATTTAACAGCTAGCGTATTCAATAACAGTGAACTATAAATTGTCTTAGCTCAGTGTAAAAGAGCGCGCGCAATATGCTCGTATGACGTTATAGTAATTCCCACAACAAAGTCTTGCACGGCATACGAACCCGTAACCCCACCCCTCCCACACCACAAACTTTATACAATACCTGAGTGAATGCTTAAAGGCAGGCCGTGATAATTCTTTCGCATGTACATGCTGCAGTCTAAAGAGGTTTCATTTATGAGTAGGTTGGCAAATAGAAACAACCATTGAATTATTTCTCCATCATCATTCTCTTATTCCGGGAGACTGTAACATTTTACTGCTTTTTACAGCCTTAATTTTTGAACTTCATAAAATCCTGGATTTAATTTGTAGGTATTTGCATAAGCTCCATGCTTATCAAAAAATCATGTCGATATCTGAACGGGTATAAGTGGTACAGATGATTATTTGAAAACACATTTTACTTTTATAAAAGATTTCAAGGAAGAATTTCGAAAAATCCTGAAACTGCTCTTATGATATTTACGTAAGATTAATTTTAAAGCAAAAACCATTAAAATATTTCCACTGGTTTAGGAGATAGGCGGGATTAATTAAAAACACGTTTAATTTTTTAAGAGCTTTCAAAGACGAATTTTGAAAAATTTTTAAATAATTTTTAGATCTTTACTTAAGCATAATTTTAAAGAAAAAATCACTTTACTATCTGAAATGGTTTATGAGAAATCACGGATTAATGAAAAACACATTTTACGGCGTTTCACCCCCTTAATTTCCGAATTTCGCAAAATCGAAAAAAGTTCGCCAATATGCATTTCTTTGGACAATATTGTGAAGTTAAAAATATTATGATTGCTTTCCTGGTTAATGCGATGTAAGGGATTCTTCGAAAACACATTTTACCCCTTTTCACCCCCTTTATCATCGAATTTCAAAAAATCCATTCCTAGTGGGTGCCTACGGGCCAAGAGGAATCTTCTCTCAAAATTTCATGGTACTAGTTCCAGCGGTTTGGGCTGTGTGAGTGTGTCAGGACACTTCATTTTATATTTTAAGATTATAGTGTAAGAGGTTGTCCTCTTAGGAATTGTGAGGTAATAGCTACGCACGGCATGCATTGCAACGCTCCGTTTTTGTTTCTTCACTAAAATTTTTGATACCTAGCATTTTGCAGCCCCACTACCCCTCCAAAGAACAGAAATATTTTGGCAGAAACTTCCATGGGCGAGTGCACTTAACTTTTTGTGTGCCATGTTCTAACTCTCTATGCCGTTTTTCAAACATCCTCACCCCAATTCACTCAACCCTAATATTTTGCAGAACACTTCGAGGGCGCACGCACAGTTCCCCATTAAAGTTATTTTTTCACAAAAATTGTTTGGCCCCCAACCCTTTTTGGAACCAATTTTTTTGTACCCCGTTCTGGCTCACTATCAGGTTCCCCCCCCCCCAAAAAAAAAATCAACAGAAACCTTCACAAACGCAAGCACAACAACACCAAAGTTTCATTGCGACCGGATGAATGGCATGCGTAGTGTCACAGAAAAAACAAACATACATACATTAGTTTTTGTACGAGTCAATTCGCGTTTTTCAATACCCTTCGATGTTAATTTCAAGAGAGTTTCTGCTTAATGGGCACATGCAAACATTAAAGGGGAAACAAACCCAAATGTACATGTTTCCACATCCGTTTTAATTTTTTGGTGTTACCTGGATGAATGGATCAAGCAACGTCAGTCGTAACAATTTTTGTACGAAGCTATTCATACTCAGAACTAATATATATATATATATATATTTTTATGTCAAAACTACGTAATTTTATCAATTATGTGTACAGAAACTACATGCTAAAAATATTAAAATGGCGGAGCGGTTTCCGAGATATGATTTTTGGCCACCTATATACTTGAAATTACACACTGTGGGGCGGGGAAAGAATGAAGGATTTTATAATACTAAACAAACACTCGGGAAATATTATGAAAGGTTTCTTACAATTATAAAATACCTGTCAGAAGAAAGAATGAGATATTATTTCAATAAAAAAAATCACTCTTGCATAGCATGCATGCGAAGCATTTAAATCTATAAATATTTCACACTGACTGAATTTAGTGTGCATTACGATATGCAAAGAAATTCAAATTAGTCCGTTCGAAATCGTAGTCTCTACGTATTTTACACTACAGTCAGTTAACATGTTGTAAACGCATTCTCCGATCACAAAGTGCATTAACAGTAAAAGTTAAAATTTGAACATATTATACAGAAACTTAGAAAAACATTGTAACATTATACGCAACTTCAAAAATATTGTAACATGATACATACACAACTTCAAAATAACTGTAATATGAATTATATACATAGTAAATATTGCAAGACAAAATATAGACTTTAAGTCACAATAACTTGCATGAAGTAGTGTAAACAGTTTACACTCTGACTCGCGTATAGAAAACGTGACAGTATTTCAAGAATGGGTAACAGGCACTTTTTTTTACTAGGTACCAGCTGTTTCTACAAACAGCATAGCACCAGTATTGAACACAAACAGTCTCAAGGTTGAGAAATTAGCCTAAAGAAAATTATGAAAAAATAATTTTTTTTGAAGGTCTGTCAAAACGCGCATGGAGCACCAGATTCCTCTGTAACATTCCTGCCCAGACACAAGCCTGTCCTTCCCTTATGTTAACATATGCGAATGCTGCGCAGTGTGTTCCTCACTATCACGTCAGCAAAGTTATCATTAACGTACCAGCATGTAAAATACAATGTATTGCACCACATGGTACTAACACATTGTAATAAATACCACAAAAATCACAATCCATAACAAATACCGAGAAATAAAGAGGTGATTGGTCTACATGGTAACGAGACGTAATTTAAATTACACTGAAACCAACAGTTTGTGCTTGCGAATACAGTTTACTGTAAATAAAAGAGCACCAAAAATAAATTCGGTGTATACATATACTCCAGCAGCTGTGTGTATGAACGACAATGACATACGTAATGCAACCTACATGTATGCAACCTTACACTTGTGGGCGTTCTTTGAATCAAAACATCGCCATAACACCCAGTTTTTTTTATAAAACTCTGATTTTCACATTTGCCTAGGTATCAAAAGTAAAGGATAATTATAACACCAACAAATAAACTCTGTAGGACTGCGGCTTGCTAAAGGTTGCTCAATTAGCACTAATGTTTTCTGTTGACACGTTGTTATGAAATATTTTTAGGGGCATGATAAAAACAGGCTTACCAAACATTTCAATTAACGTTCGTTGAAAAGAATTGATATAAACGTGTACTTGATATAACCGCATAGTTTGTTATAATTTTACGTTTGGTTGTCATGCATTGCAAATTTAAAAAATGTAATATTTTTCTGGCTGTAAATTATGTCTGATGTTCAAAGTTTTAACGCAAAACCTTATATTTCAAATAGGTTTAGATGCTTTTATTACATACACACACTGAATTCTAAAACTAAGAGGTTTTGAAATTAACGTACCTTCTGTTGTGGACACACGCCATTGCAATATTATGTCGTCCCAGAAGATGACGGGAGCAGATGTCAGCTCCCGAAACGTCGCGAAAAGTAGGTTTTAAGAAATCTACTGTGTTCTTTTTTTGTCTTTTTTGTCTTGTTGTGTCGTCTAGTCTGTTGTCTGTGACGTCATTGTTATTCTGTCGTGTGTCCATTATTGTCTTCGTCCTAGTATTGTCTATGTTGTCTTTAATTGTGGTGTCCAGAATTTTACAGATTATTTGGTTTGTCTTTCGACTTTTATTTTTGAATGTTTATTTTATTTTTCTTTATTTGTTGTTGACTAATTGCTCATGAGATCATTCATGTTCTGGGGTTCTGGTTTATGGATGTGTTGACTCCAGCCAAACTAGGCTGCTCATAATTTTTTTCATTTTTCGTTTGTTTTTTCTTAGTTTCATATTAGAATTCGAAGACGACATAACATTGGAATGGCGTATGTCCACAACAGTACAATACGTTATGTTGGAATATGCTGTGCATTGCATTACATTTAAGGATATTTTATTAGGTTGTTAGGTAAGGAAATCACAATGCAAATGTTAATATATGGCGCTGGTATAGCTGGCCACTTCTCGCGCCTGAACATTATGTCTCACAGAACGAACCTTGCTGACGTCACGAAGATATTGGGCCTAACGTGAGAATGTGGAACACAATTTCTGTTGATTCCAGTAAACGCTGCCGTTTCTTGAATAAAATACAGCTGTGAAAAAAATATCGAAATAAAAATTACTCTAGTAGTTTTACGTTTAACAGTTATATAATCAGGTTCAACGAAGATAACTATCATTGTTTGAAAGTTATATGTTATGAAAATTTTATTTTTTTAATATGTAGAAGTGGCTCAGTAGCACTTTTAGCTTAGTTGGCGTATGACGTTAATCAGTACTCACGTAATTTATTTATGCAAAATATAAAACACTTATATTATCAAGCTTGTCTGATTTGTAAGAATTAAACAATTACTGCAGTACAATAATTATTTTGCTCGGTACTCCAAGAACTGAGTTCATTTTCTTTTCTTGTGCAAAAATGTGCAGTCTTTGTTTATGCCCTTTCCTGTAGTCTACATCCATAACGAAAAAAATGCAGTTAGGTCTAAGCCTGTTATTCTTCTGACCAAATACTTTAACACTGACAAGATCGACTGACACATGAGAAGGAATCAGCGTGGTCCAGCGCGGCTGTGTAATCGAGGAGGTAGATAACTGGTCATACAATGTTACTCACAGTTTTACCTGTGGCTTTCTTTGTTAACGGTGCCTCTTAGCCAAAGCCATCCCGGCGCCCGGCCCCCATGGGCGAGGAGAGAGATCACGCTCTACCGCGCAAACAATCAGTTGGAAACGCCCAAACCCTTTAACGGAACACTGATCTGCACCTCCATCCACCTTCCATAGGAAGACAGAAGCTAGCGAGAGAGCCAAGGGCCACCCATTCCTGGTTCTCGTCCACTTACCTGTCCCCCGACTGAGATCCTCAGCTCAGTCACCTCTTGGTTTGAGTCGGGACCCATCTTACCCCTAACAGACTTACCAGGCCTGCTCCCGGACACTTTTACAGCCAACTCACCGACTGGTCAGCGTGTCCTTCATTGCCTTCCCCCACCTTGATAACTCGCCTCCACGTATCTTCCGAGCTCGTCCCCACGCACCAGCCAAGGCCACGCCTTTTGTCCGTTTACTCTCGCTACATCGGCTTGTCGCCGCGCACAGCGACTCTCTCCAGGGCTTGAATTCGCATAATAGTAACGTTTCTCGTCAACATTTTCAGCGACGACTTATAACCTTCCTCGGTTATTTGAATAGAAAATATATGCATTAATTTTGATCACTTTTCTAGTAGGTGTTAATAGTAGCGAAATAATAAGCATGACTTTATTTCTTTTCTGAATACTTCGGAACCCCGTATTTAGCTATAGTCAGTCCCACGAGCGTACAACCTTGGTGACGTCCAAAAACACTTCAAATCTTAGAGGCGGATTCTCGCGAATCTAGGGCCTGTTCACCTCTCGTGACGGCCACAACTGCGAATTCCCGTGGCTCGGGACACAACCACCTCTCGTGGCGTCCGGATTGCGAGTCCCACAAATATAATACGTGGACCCCCCGCGAATCCCCGCGGCTCGGGATACAGTCACCTCTCGTGGTGTCAGGATTGCGAGTCCCACAAAACAAGCCTAACCGACGCGCTCGCGGTACTTTCCCTTAAAACTCCCCCCATTTACTCCCAGCCAATCACAAGCTGTGTGGACGACTGACATAACTAAACATGGTCTTTCCTCCGCACCGGTTTAATATATCTTTTCAAAATTCATACAGCTTGACATTAACATACACACCAACTTATAAACAAAATTTGAACTCTCTACGCTAGCTAATAATGAAGTAAATATTACATTTTACTGCAGGGGGTAAGTGAAGCCACGCGCTCTGTGCTGACCTACTTCTCGCCCCTTGAGCCTTGGTTCCCACACAAATTCAAGGCTGTGGGCTAGCTTTCGTTCTACATTTCCAGCTTTCTCTTTCCGTCGGTGTGAAGGGTGAAACAGCCATGACACAATTCAAAGTTATCCTCTGGCCTCTGGCCTCTAGCCAGTATACAAAACTAAATTAAAAATAAATGAAATTAGGTAAACAAATTATTACGATTGAACAAGATTTAATCCATAATTCTGAGTATAATGAAATGTCAACTGACTCTGTACGACAATTCTATATCACATTTTGCGTTATTTACAATTAACTTTACATTTAATCAAAATGAATGGCAAGGGGGCCTGTTACAGACTATATGGTTCCTATTCATCAAAATGTTCCTAATCGCAATGCTCATGTGTGTATGAAATTAATTTTCTTTAAACATTTCTCACAAAAAAACATTTTCTGTCGAATCAAGCAGCGAATAACTTAATTTGAAAAAACCTTAAATGTAAAAACACTTTCTTACAAACATAGTTAATTATGTGATTTCTTCAAAAATTACTTTAGAATGATTTTTCAATGCTAGGTTTCATAATAAAATGATTTCTCCTGAAGGCTTGAAAACTCACAAAACAGCAAGACCCTTAACGCCTCACAGTAAAAACGTTACGGCGGGAAAACTGCGTGCGCGTTTACGACTTTGGCCGTAGAGGCGATATCACAATACATGTTCCGACCGGCGTCGCTCGCAGCGCCTCATCGATTTACGTCCCACACACACAAACACACCCTTCAGCAGACGGCTGCCTTTAGAGCCGAATACATTTGGCGCATGAACTCTATTGCAGCATGATAGGAGAAAGTTTATTAAGGAATAAAATTAATCGTGTGTTTGATATATTTACCTACGAAAAGAAAAAAAATCCGTTAAAACTATGCCTCTCTATTTTTGAAGTCTAGATGTCATGCTTAGAAACATGGTTTCGCGTACCTCTAAATGGCTAAATACGCCACTGCCACGTAAAAAATACCAACTTAAATCATAAAACAAAAATAGAGAAGCATGCACTGCACTTTATTACGCGCTTTCCATAAATAAAATATAAGGTCACCGTTTGAAATCCCATAGGCATAAGCCAAGAATCAAGAGACTGCGCGCCGTTATCTCACCCAGCGGATAAAGGCGATACGGTTGTTGACACACAAGCCAGTCTAGCCCTTATCGCCTGCCTGTGTCTGTAAATAAAGTGCCATCTCTAGTGCCCGCTGTATAAGGCTCTTAAGGGCTTTTTCCTGAGTTTATTTTTCAGACTGGTGACAATGACTCAAATATTTTTTTAACCAAAAGCTTAAAAAATTTTAGCCAATGTGCAGTCAAACGATGCACAATACTGTGGATGCGTTTTTAAAAATAATGTACCATTCGTCAGCAAAAAATATTTCGCTTCAGTTTTGCTTACTTTCGCGGCAAAAAAAGTGGTAATTTGGGCGATGAATTCTAAAAAAAAAACCGTTCAATACATTTCTACAAAAAAATTCAGCTACAAACTATCTCTCTCTCACCCCCCTTCTCTCTCTCTCTCTCTCTCTCTCTCTCTCTCTATATATATATATATATATATATATATATATATATATATATATATATATATATATATATACACAAATGAACACTGACTGACTGACATATCAAACTGCAGCCCAAACCGCTGAACCTAGAATCGTGAAATTTTTTGTGTGGGTTCCCCTCAGGTCGTAGGCGAGCACTAAGAAGGGATTTTTAGAAATTCGACTTCTAAGGGAGTGAAAAGGGGTTAAATATGTTTCTGAAGAAACGTCTATAGAGCTCGAACCCGACGGCATATCATCGTGATTTTTACTTTATTAGGACGCACATAAAAATGCATGTTGGAAATTCAATGACTTTTCTAAATTCAGTATTGAAGGGGGTAAAAGACCTTAAATGTGTTTCCGATTATGTATAGATATCTGTAGAATCCTTCGGGATAATGAGTGGTATATCACTTATAAATATTGCTTACGTATATACCCAAAAAGTAGTATTAGGGTTTTTTGAAACTCGACCTCCAAGAAGTAAAAGGGGCAAAATGTGATTTTTATGAATCGTCTATATCTTTGAAACACAATTGGCTATCGTCATGATTTTTACTTTAATTGGTTACTTATACAAATGTCTCCGACAGGACTGCAAGACGTTTCGAAATACTTTAACTAAGAGGGTGAAAATACGTGAAATGTGTTTTCGATTATCCCTCCATATCTATCGAACCAATCGAGATATCGAATTGATCTTTTTTTAAATTGATGCTTTTATAATTATTCCAAGTGCCATTAAAATATATTTTCTGAATTCGGCCCCAAACCAGTTAAAAAATGGGTCAAATATGTTTTTGACTCAAAATAGATATATATCGAACCCATTGATTTTCGTATAGCAACGTGATTTTTGTTTAAGGTTGACGCTTTCTCAAATACCTGAAATGTAATTTCTGGAATTTTCGAAATTTGCCACCTAAGGAGGTGAAAAGGGGTGAAAAGAGGTGAAAAGTCTTTTCAATTAATCGGTGTTATATCTTGAACACAGCGGACTAATGTTGTGTTCTTCACGTCCACAAGACATCAATAAAGTATTCTAAAAAGAGATTAAAGGGTTTTTCGAAATTTGCTCTCTTAGGTGATGAAAAGACCGTCCAGATATACAATTAATTTTTGCTTCAGAAATATGATTACAGAAATGATCGCAAAATAGATCATAGATTTTTCGAAGTTCGAACTCTCAGTACTGTGCAGGGTTCATATGTGTTTTTTAGTGAATTGTTGATTTTGATTCGACTGAACGGGCTAGCGATGTGATTTACACTTCAAATGGATACTTATACAGATTTCTAAGATGCGAATTAAAAATATTTCGAAATTCGACACCCAAAAGGGTGAAAAAGCAAAAAATTAGTTTTCTATCAACCCACGATATCTATCTAACTAATTACGATGTGGAGATGGTGTTCGCGTCAAAGTGATGCTTAAGTAAATATTAAAATAACGTATATGTATTTTTTTACTTTATAAGATAACGTGATTATTAAGAATAAAACTAAGTTGGTAAACATTCAAGGCAGACGATCCGAAAAGTAGGAACGAGCAGCAAGAAATAACCTATACAGGAGTTGCACTCTACAGTTACCTATCGAGACGTGGTATTGTACAACCTCTATGAGCCCAGGACACAAATATTTATTTATTTTTAAATTAAATTTTTATTCATGATTTATTTCGACGTTACGTGACGCAATTGTTTGTTACTCAGGTCTAAATTCCAGGCGGTTCTGGGCTCGAATTCCGTTAAAAGCTGCGTGCGAACGTTCAATTCTGACACACAAAAACTGTAAGGGAGATCGAACTAGTGCAATTTACATGTAGTGGTTAGAAGGGGTAAAATTTCGAAAATTCCACTTAGGTTCCTCTACAACATCAGCTGACATATCGTCGGTAGGCCTATACTGCCAAAAGCGATTAAGTCATAAATGTTATTTTGTTAAAAAATACTATTAAATTGTAGATAATAACAAAAATGTGGTAAGTTTCTATACTGTGACACAACAGTACAAAACGACGAATATACTTTAAACGTGGGCAATTGTTCGTGAACAACATATACATAGCCTATTCCTAGCATTTTTCTCATTTTTCTCATTTTGACTTGGTCACTTTTGGCAGTAAACCGACGATATACCATCTCACTAATCTCAAGTTTGGGGCACCAAATACGTTTCCGCGAAACCTTTACCCACTGAAACTTTGTAATGACAATAAAGTTCAAGTGAATATTTTAAAAATATATTATTGAGGGCACCGTCACCAATGGGTGTGCACAGGGTAAATCAGATGTATTTTATTAGGTTGATTTCTTACCTTAGGTGTCTGTAATTACCCCAAAATGTCAAATTGGCAGGGCTATAAATAAGGCCCAGGCGAAGTCGCCGTTAGGGCCAGGGACCAACTTAAGACTGCTTTTCGCGTGGACAGATATAGCTATTTATCCTGCTGCAGAATTAGTTCAACTAGCCGCTTGGACATTCTAACACTTGATGACTGAAGTACTAATCTTGTGTACAAAAAGGTTTTTCAATTAAAGTAAATATTATCAGTTAAGAAAAATACTCGCGAGCAAAGCCGCGGGGGACTGCTAGTAACATATAAGTGTCAAAACTGTGGAGTAAATTTTTGATACGAGTACTAGGTAGCAATAAAAATAATATTTTCGAAATCATTGCAAAACTCGGTAACAAGGCCTTAACAGTGAGGTTTTCAGAGGTGGTGGGAAGTGATACGAGGCGAGTATGGACCAGCGATGGAATGAAAGACGGCGGAGGAAAAGGATTCCTGAGAAAACCTCAATTTACCCCCAACGGCACGATTCCCTCCTACGAAAATTATGGTTGTCGTTGGATATAATTGGTGGGCGGCTATCCCATAATTCGTGTTAACGCCACAGTTTCTGTACCAATATAGTATTCGGAAGACCGCATAAGAAGCTTGGACGAGATCTGCAATGGTTGACATGACAACCAATTTATTTCGTGCAATAAGTATGACAACTAATCATTATAAATGGTGTTGCTGTTAGTGCTGTAACGTTTAGGAGGAATTCCAAGCAAATCTCTAGGCTCCTGAAACTGCCAGACTTTATATAGTCTTACAAACCTACAATATACTTTCATTCAAGCAAAACCACTTCCAGAACAACATATTTCCGCTTCCTTCTACTTTCAATCAAAGTACTGCAACGAAGAACAACCAGGACGGAAGACGGAAATGAAACTCAAACTCCCCAAATGAGCTACTAAATGACTTTTTCCTTTCCATTTTTTCGACTCAAATTTGTAACAATAATGAGAGTGGATAGTTCAATACTAACTACGGTGCTAAAAATGTAACATTATAAGGAATTATTATATTTATTGATTTCAATATTTAAACATTTAATAACTTTTAAATAAAATCTTAATATGTCTACATTTCTATTTTCCCGAGATTCCCTACACATGATGCTATATAGCCTATTCCGAATAGCTCAAATGTTCATGTAACAGTAATTATAACTTTAAAATATATGACTTATTGGTAGTACTGCAGCTTATATTTCTTGTCTACTTTCTAGTTAGGGTTTAAGAGGAGTCGCTAGCAAGATGTTTTCTGTAAAATCAATAATTGCGCACATGTCATTAAATTACTATTCTGGAAACATAGTTTCTTTCCAAGGAAGGTAAAAAACTATTTTCTGTAGACGTCACCTCTTACTTTCGTCCTGCCGTATGTCATTGTAGGGTCTGGAAAATTTCGCGAATTCAATGACCTGCAGGCTAGATTCCATTGTACCATGTATACTCAAGCCCCGCCTATTCGTTCGTTGTCTACTCTTCCACTGAGTAGCAGCTGTTTGGCAAATGATCGGAGCTTGAGTATGCATAAGATAGTTGATTTTAACATGCACGTCATTGAATTCGCGAAATTTTCTTGTCCCGAGTCATTAGTAGAGACCCCTGTTTTCATCGAGAATAATTTTGCACCACTTTAGTTCGGTGTCCTACTTGCACATCTATGCAGGTCTGCTTCGTGGTGAGTGACTGAATATTCTAACACTCACGTGCCTTACTGTTCTACCGACAAATCACATACGTGTGGTGATGCAGGGACGTTATTGTAATTGGCTCAGTCAAATGAGGTACGGCTCTTAACATAGACTTACTGCCAGTAACCATGCAACAGAATTGCGTATGTGCACGTAAGGCACTGAAACAAACCAATGGGAAAAATTCTTTTCACGAAAAACTGGAGTCTTTAGTCACTAGAGAGAAAAAATAGTAAAAAAAAGCTTAAATGGCAGTTTTAAGGGCATTGGCATTGAGTCTCCAGAAGGCAAATGATAAAAAGTCATTCTGGCGTCTGTAGTACAGAACCTTGGCTTTTGACACATATAATAATACACATATATAATTTACGTGCTATTGGACTACAACAACCGCGAGCGGCCGCAGGCTCCAAGGCCGACTATTACACGCTAAGCACTTGCCTAAACGCCTCTATGTGCAAGAAGCATTATCGTCGTGGTGTGTAAAGTAAGTAAGACTAAGAGGTCATGGGTTCGAGTCGCTATCGGGCATGTGTTTCTAAACCAGGGTAATTTTTGTATTTGTATATTACATTAAATTTCAAAATTTTTCTCTGTCAGGAGTAAAGTAATTCTCGTTGTTAAAACTCATAACTACAAAATATGTAAACACTCAAACATAATTTTTTTACTTTAGATTAAAATATTACCACTTTAAACTAACTTTAAGAGGCACTCCGATTCCCTCTTTTTGGCGTGTGTCACTTCCCTTCTTTCAACTGGGAATTGTCTGATAGAAAATCATGAAGAAATTGCTGCACGCTGTCTTCTAGCTGTTCATTTACCATATTGATCGCTCCCAGACTATATGATGGTATTGCTCTCATTGTCATAATATAAGTCTAATTTTTTAAAAAATAATCATTAATAATACGCCATGTGTCCTGACGGACGCGGTATTGGTACTGTGTCATTATTTATAAAATATTTACAATAAATTCCCTAAAATTGCGAATCGGGAAGTACCAGGCATTGCTCGAAATATTGTGGAAAAAATCAAGAGGTATTACACTCGAAATCAAACTTTAATCATAAAACTGTATGAACGCATAGCTGCTGAAATGTGACCGACTATGAAAATTGGTCATACGAAGAATATTATACACCAAAGACAAGGAAGACCTTGAATCACACAGACCGTTGACACTGCTTCTAGTCACTGGCAAATAGTATTAAAGTGTGTCCCGAATAGGAAATAACTATATATGTGAAGCAAAATGATTCAAGGAAAGAGAGAGATTTTGTCATACGCGTAATAATGCAATTAGGAGCTATAGCAATCAAAATGTGACCATGTACAGGATGACATTGAATAAGAGATACAAATTGGTAGGTGTGGTAGACGAGAAAAAACGAGACATATTTTATTATTTTATTAAGGTAACCATGTCCAGAAATGCCTCCTTATACCCGAATAATGGCGATGCAAATGAACAAAGACGTAATGCAACCTGGTTGGAAAGATGAAGTAAGGTTTTAACAAATATGAATGTGTAACATTGTTTGCAATCATGTTTATTCTGTAATAGATAATATCATCTACTGCTCAAAACGTCCACCACCGCGTGCGATACAAGCAGTGTAGCGCTGAAACATATTGTGTCAACATCGTAGAAGATAGCAGGCTTCTTTATGATGGTCTAAAATGCAGAATGTATCTTGGCCTCCAATTCATCCCTGGTTTGAACAAGAGTGATATGCTAAAGTTGTTTAACATGGCCACAAAGGTGGACACCAAAGTACAGTTTACACCGAAAAAAATAACAGTAGAAAAGTTAAATACAAAATGTTAGTTACAAAAATGTTATCAACAAATTCTAAGCTATGGTACACTGTCTTATAGCAAAGTTGATAGCAAATGGGTTATTAACATTGCTGTAAACACCAGTGTTACTAACAAAGTTGTAAGAATGATGAACGGAAGTAAATAGCAATGTTGATGGCAAAAATGCCTACAACATTGCTGATAACATCCTTTGATCTAGACCGCCCTAAAGTGGGTCAGGTGTTAAGTCGGAGAAAATGGTGGCCAAGCAAATTCTTATTCAATGTTGTCCAAAAGAAAAGTTCAGGTAGTCATGTACACAGAGGCTGTACTAGTGAGTTTATGCCCATCACACTGGAACCACACAGCCTCTTGAATATTCAGAATGACGTCCTTCTCTCTCCACTTTTTAGCTTCATAAAGCACAGCGCACACGTTTCCCGCAAAGGGCTATGGTTATCACTGCAGATTTAACCCCACTGAAAGAAATATCTTGTAGCAAGTCTTCCCTGCAAAAATATTATGTAGTTACCACAAAATAATTTTGTGGTGCCCACAATATTTTAGTGGTGTCAGCGAAGTGCTTATGTGGTGACCACAAAATTAATTTTGCAGAGTAAATACCAAAAAAATATTTTGTAGCTGCTACAAAATATTTTTCCCGAATACGACTGGGCGTCCGTAGGCATCTTCCAGCGCAATGGAATGGCATGAGATAAGGCCCTACAAAGAGAGGCTCCGGAGTGAAGAGGGCGGGGAAACAGTAGATCCCCGAGAAAACCTGCCAACCAGCGACATCGCCCGTAATGATTTTCACATGAGAAAATCCGAAGCCCAACCCCGCCGAGGATTAAATCAGGATCGCCATGGAAAAAGGCTATTGTTCCAACCACTTTTTTAAAAATAAAATGTTATGCTTCTTGTGGAGGTCACCACATTGTCGCTAGACAATCCTAGATGCGACATTTTTCTATGACTATGACATTTCAAAGACTAACGGACGAAAACAAATTTTACAACCAGCAAATTTTACAACTACAGCCGAACATTGGAATCTAACCCGGAACCCCTCGCATCAAAATCGGCCGCTCAACCAACTGAGCTACTGACCACTCGTCAGCAGCGGCCATATACACAGTCGGTTATCCAGTAATAATACGTAGCATTGTCTTATAGAGTGATAGTGATACTGCACGAGCTTAATGCATGATTTTAGGGGATAAAACAAGCTGGTTACATTTTTCGTATCAGTTCGATCCAGTCTTGTCCCATTAGGATCTTAGTATAGTTATATAAATATTACATATTATGACTTGTACAGATAGATTACGTAATGTATTTACTTCAGTAAACGGAGATGCTAGAACTTGGAATAATTTTTAAGCTATGCAACGTACACAAATTACGATTGTAAAGTTGATGTTCCGGGCTCCTTCTTGGTACGTCTTGTAACATACAGGTGGCTTCAAGATCAGTTTGTGCGTGAGGCTATTTATAACTTGTAGAAAGACACTCTAGTAACGCTACAAACAGCTCGTTGAGGCGCCGTGCTGCTGTCATGGGAGGCATGAGGATATTTATGTCGGTCATATTTGTGCTGAAGGTGATTCAGAAATAAAATTTAAGAAATGAAGTATTATTTAAATATTTGTGGTTGACACAATTTGTAGGTTCATAACAATTATTATTGTCTAAACATAGATGCTGGCGCTACCTTGCAACAGACTTTAGAAACAACGTAGACTATTAATATATATTCGGGCATTATGATGGGAAACAAGATTGAGTCAATTTCGACTTTTATATATGAGTGTACGTATAGATCCTATCCTTTTACATGCAACAGTAAGCAGTATGTGTTTATACATATAGTTTCTAGATTACTTAACATTTGATTTTAACTCAAACAAATGTAATCATGTCTTTAAATTGAATTCAATAAGACCGTCGACATTGGAGGAGAGAGCTGCTGACATCTCACATGAAGTAGTTGGAAATGTAGAATATGAGAGGTTACGAAAGTGGTGGAGAGTAAAGTCATGCATACGGTATGTGTACAGCTGTGTGTAAAAGAGAACAAGCTGAAGTGTTGTAGTGGGGGCGGGTGTGTTGTTGGGGAGAAGATAAGGTGTGAGGGCGATGATGTAGGGGATGGTGTGGTGGGGTTGGTGTGGAATTGGTGAGGGGTGGGTGAAATGGTGAATAAGATACGGTGAAGGTGGAGAGAGATGATAACATTCATTTGTATCATAATAAAAATAATATAATAATATAAAATTATTTCAAATTAAACACTATAATATTTTTGTGTAATTAAATAGATCGAAAAACATAATGAGGGATTAATTAGTGCGTGGGGCGTTGGCAATAAACGCTATTTTTAAAATACATTTTAAGTATAACTTATATGAGTGATTAAATGTTTAAACATTTGAAAACATTTATCGCTTTCAACTTGGCAAACGTCCTCCCACTAAGGCTCCTGAAAATTAAATCAACGGGCAAGTTGAGGTAGGCTCTTTAGGAGGAAAAATTTACAGAAATTTCAGGTAAATCAAATTTGTAGATATCTGACCAGAATGGCAATGCAAAGGCAATAAATTTTTGGGACATCTTAGGTTACGTAAACAGAATATTAGTGCGTAAAGTTGAATTTGTTTATGATTAAAATAATATTTCAATATGATAAATTTAATAAATATTTTTAAAATTCATTGATTTGTTTAAGATGGCTTATTCGGCCCATTAAAAAGTGAGTCATTCCTTCGCTTTGAAGATACTTTTTTTTTTCCTTCAAATTTCTAACAGGGGTTGTTTCCAAGTTAATAAAAAAGGGGAGGGTGAATCATTGGAAGAAAAATGTTAGACGGTTTTTAAATAAGGCATTGTTATATCTGTAAAAATAAATGACCCAAAAGAATTGTTTGGTTAAATATAATTTTAGATTTACGGCTATAGTAGTTGCAATTTATTATTTCTCTAGTTTTATGCTGACAAAATGTCTGCCTTGTGGTAGGATGAGGTGGATGGCAGAATATGGCATTAAACCGCCTTTTAGATTACATTTGGATTCTTCCTTGAAACAAAGAAAACATTTTCTGCAAGACTGTTCAGCTTGAAGTAAAGATATATTCTTTTACTTCACAGATTCATTTTATGTAGATATGTTGTTATTATTTTCGTTTGTAGCAGACAAATTGTTTTCAACATTAAGATGGTCTTAATAAGTGAGTGAGAGATATTGATCAGTGCGAAAATCGAGGTCTTTAGTGCTGGTGAGGGGTGACATGAGATGAGTATGGAGGAGCGGGGGAAACGAGAGATTTACGAGAAAACCCGTCGATCAGCGGCACTTTAGGGCAAACGCCTTTAGGGCAAAAAATATGTACCCAACATGGCCATATGCAAATAAGGCCTCATGCGGCGACATTCGAAGCGAAGTCGTAAAAGCTTTAGAAGTATGATGCGAGATGAGCATAGAGTTATGATAGTAGGAATTATGGGAGAACGATAGCAATAGAAATCGGCATGACTGTATTTTATATAATTAATTAACATTTGTTATCAAATTGTGTAGATTCATTCCGTATGCACAATGTATCTTACACGCGCAAAGTGACGTGTCTACAGAGGTTTAGACATTTCCCGTCGTTAAGGCCATTTCACACGATCAAATATTTATTGAATTCAATCTCTTGAATGCAATTTATTGAACAGCACGACGATTGTATGAAAAAAAGAGAACCCCCAACAGAATAACTCTTAAATAAAGCCGGTTTACCATGGAAACGAAACAAGTCTGTAGTCGGAAGATTAATACAAACAGGTCCAAACAAATTCGTGCTTCCGAGTCAGTGTAAAATTTTCAAAATATTTTATGTTTTCCAGTTGGCGTCAATGCAGAACCTACCTTGGGTGTTTCAGGTTCAAATAAGGTTCTTGCCGAATAAAGTTGAGTTGCGAATTTTCCAACTTAAGTGCTCGTTGCCTCCCAGCAACTTACTGCTTTTAAAGACACTTATTAAACCTTTCTCGAGCTACACGATAGAGTGGACATTACTAAAAAAAATAACCGGTCGGAAACCTTGTGCGAGTACAGCCTAGCGGTATCCGGAAACTCTAAATATTCAACTCGATCTCTTCGCCGGATCTGTTCATGTCTAAGTTGCTGCCAAACAGAATAGATAACCGCCAGCAGGCGAAAAAAAGAAAGCGCGCGCAAAAAGTAAACTTCTCCCACGTGTATTAATAAATAAAGTATGTCGTAAGGCGCTTCAGGGCATGTTGAGCAAAGGTGATGAAATTGAAATGTAGTATTTTTGTCGCCAGAAGAACTTAATTAAGGCATGGAATAAATTATATAATCAATAATTATCAGGCCTTCTGAACATATAAATGTTTCAGAAATTTAATTGCACATAGTAAACTCTCGATTAACGCAAAAAGAGTGGTGATGTGTCAAAATTTTCACTTTGCAATTGCTTATTGCTATGGACATTTTTGGAGGTTAATTGTAGCAATTTTGTACATTATGTATTGCTAGTACGCAATTGTAATGCCATATATGTATGGTATACCAGTACAAAAGTGTATTCTGCACTGTCCGAACTTCGTCAAATAAAACAGTCCTGCCAGGTTGGTGACTAACATAGTTCACATATTTTGTACATTTTGTCGCATTTTTTTTCAAATCTGCCGCCCACATAACAACTCTTCGAGTTTACACACGAAAGAAAGGTAGGTAGTTGAAGATTTTTTATTTGTTATTTACTTGCTAGGTCATACTAAATCCCAATTTCGTATCAGTATTTGAACGAGCAAATGAATACGAACATGAAGGGTTCTATTTTTTAATAAAGCAAAACGGATAATGATATGTAACTTTTTCAATACGGCAGTGTATTGGAAAAGAAAGGATACGTGTGAAAAACATTGCAAACAGAGAGTATCTCATTTAGAAAACAAATTGGAAAGTCAAGCACCACCATCAGGTTCTGGAGTCAAAAGACAAGTGACATTCGATGATAATATTGCTTCCTATAAACGAGCAGAAGAGAATAAAGTTAAATTTTCAAGTGACACAGTGCGAGCCTTTGTTTCTGCAATTATTCTTTTAGGGAAGCTAGAGTACCCAGCTATAAGGAAATTGATAAATGAATATCATAAAGGTAAAAGTAACGAAAACATGTTATATTTATAACAACCCCGTTAATACAATTTTAATGGAACGAGGTGGGAAAAATATGGAATGAAACAAAATTACAGTCCACATATAAAACTGTTGCGAGTCTGAAATTTTACAAATAATTTAATAACGCATTCTTACTCCTTTTCGGTAGCCTTCCTTACTTGTTTACTTAAACTGAGAAGACAAACTAGCAAATTCACCTAACAGAATAAAACAAGTTTCTGAAGTTCTGTGCAGGAAGTTGGCATATTTTAATACTCAAAATGTTTTAATACATAAACACTGTTAGTGAAATTCTTGACACTCCATTTGAGATGTAACATTTAAGTTTCAGACAGCCTAAAAGTTGTATAAACTTAAAAATAAGAAACGTACCTTGGCAAGATGCATTTCCTTATACAATTGTTTTAAATTTAAATTAAAATGACCAAGCAAAGCGGGACATCATTATAGCTACAAGACCTGCTGTGAAAGGCAACAGAAAGTGTCTTGAAAATAAATTGTTATGGCAAAGTACATTTACATGTAAGCTACTATGAAGGGACGATGAAATTAAATGTTAGTTTTAAGTAAATGCGATGTTATGGTCAGTATTATTTATAACGAGGTTTCACTATAATAAAGTTAGCATAAACATATATACATAAATTAGTGAATTCACGTATGTTCATTTCAGGAACTGGTGACCTACCAAATGCAAATACACTTCGATCTCCGTACATGCATATTTTTAAAAGGGAAGAAGAAGCAAAAACAAACGAAGGCGGACTTGGTCAGCCCATTGTGATTCTACGCGGTGAAACAGCAAATCGCAAAGGAAAATGTATTTTTATGAGTGTTCAGAATTCTTTTGGCAAGTGGTGATCACAAAGTGCTTGTAGGAGGGGTTAAGAATTAAACTAATTCAAATTCAACTGAACGATCGAGAGCAGTCGTGGACATACTGTCGAAGTATGGAGTGAATTACGAAAATGTTTTGGTTTAATTTCAGATGCCGGCAGATGCATGGGTAAATGTGCGGAACTGTCAAAAGTACTTGTCTCTGACAATATTTTACATATTAAGTGCCGGGCACACAAGTTAAACCTAGTTGTATTCATCTGGTCCAATGAACTTGTTGCATTGAATGAATGTGTGGTGATGACCAAGATGGCGTTCCCTGACACGCATATGAGGAAAGATCACTTCCTTCAGCATTTACGAGTCCAATGACAACACTAAACTTTTTCCTTCTCCCTTTGCAACCCGTTGGAATTCATGGTTCCAAGCTGTCGATTACATAGATGAGTGTTTGACTTTTTTGTTCACATTTTTCAAGATACAAGATTCTGACTGTAGTGCTGTTGTGGAATATTTCAAGCAACTTGATGACGATGAAATAGCAGTACTGAAATGTCAAGCTGAATTTGTGGTAGAACACTGCAAGCCATCTGTCGACTTGCTGAAGATTTTGGAAGGATCATCTTATCCTTTCGCTCAGTAGCATAATTCAAAGCTTTCTGATTTGATGACTGGCTTCAACCTTACCAGTACCAGTGATAGGGTTTTTGGATGCGAAATATTTATATCTGCTAGCTAATATGGCTTGCCTGATAGAATCAACTGCAGCTAAACTAGCAGCTACAGGACATAAGTGTTTTATGACCCTCTCGTCGCTTATGGGGACTGATTCTGCTAAGTTGTTTATTGAAAATGTAGGAATGTAGTATGACCCTCGAGAGATTATTGCTGGATATCCTGAAATAAATGCTTTAGACGTACAGCCCAGAGTCAAAACGCTTCCTTTACTCTCAGTATTATCACTGCGTCAGTTTCTTGAAAGGTACGATTCAACAAGGCAAGCTGTAATTAATGCGAAAGATAGTGATGTAGAAATATTTAGCGATTTTGCTGTGATTAAATGAAGATTTCCGTGAATACTCATGTTGTGCAATAAGTTTCTCCGGATACCGGCAGCAAAAGTTGATAGTGAGAGACCATTTTCTCAGTACAGCAACATCGTTACAGACTAGCGTACAGCGTTAAAAGCAGACAATATCGAAACTAAGCTAGGAATGTGATTTGGTGCAGTCTAAATGAAACAAGCGAATGAAGTAAACTTGAGCTATTTCTAAAGGAGTCTTGGGGTCGCGGTGACCGAGAGGTCAGACCTCTCGTCTCTCACCAAGACGATCCGGGTTCGACTCCCGGCGGGTTCGGTCCCCGGATTTTCACATGTGGGAATCGAGCCGGACGATGCCGCTGGTCGGCGGATTTTCTCGGGGATCTCCCGTTTCCCCCGTCCATTCATTCCGGCACTGCTCCACACTCACATCATGTCAACCCTCACCAGCGCTAAAGACCTCGCTGTTAAGCGCTGACCAATTATCTCACTCACTGAAGGAGATCTTCCATGATCACTTATTTTATAAAAAAATTCAGTTTTGTTTCAAAGTGATGTGGCAACAATGCTGTAAATAATCTACTACCATGTTCATAATATTTATAGTTGTATCATGTAGAGTTTAGTCTGTATAAAAAGTAAGGGTTAATGAAACGCTTGGGTTAATGAAACGCTTAGTTTAATGTGTATTATGAAATTATGTTATTTGTACTTGAGGTTAATATACGTACTAATTTTCGTGAAAAAATATATATAGTTAGAATTTTTTCTAAGTAAGCTGCACTCATTTAGCAAATAGAAAGAATTGGTTTTTCGCAAGAACTTAATCCCGAAGTCATTTTTCTACCGAAATATAGCACTATAATCCTGTCATTTATTTGCCGAAATCATGCAGTTTCATTTACCATTTTTCAAGGGCTCAATTCATGGTGCTGGGGTTGAAACATTTTATTACAACTCTTGTATTACAATAAATATACGCATATTGTTAACCTCGTTCTACACAGATGGTTATCAGTCATCCGCCGTCGTACTTTTCGCCCAAGTGTTCTTTATTCTACTGGGATTTGTGAGAACGGTTTTAAATAATAATAATACATCACTACCGCAGGTACTTTTATGCAACCAATTTCAGTCATGACTGTCTTGACGAATGCGTAGACGCGCCTAATATTTGCACACGAACAACTCGATATGTAGACGCATCCATCCGTCAACAAACGACTCTGCGAAACGTTCGGTGAATCATTCTGGTGAGTCGCTCGGCGATCGTGTTCAAACTCCGCCTGCAACTTTCGCACCCGGCTGTCCCGCCGAACACTAAACAATGTGTTGCTGGTTGCTGACACCATACGACGCCCGGCTGAACAACGTATTTTCTTCTTCCGACGTTATAAATGAAAGATCTGTAAGAGCGACTCAGATGCGTGCATAACGCCCCATCATAACGTCTATAGGTCGTTCGAAATAAAGTGAGCACTAAAGTATAACATTTAAAAACTATCACTAGCCGGTAGAGCATATAATTCAATATTAACTATGTTTGCCTTACTACTTAAATGGTTTGGAGAAAATTTACGCAATATAGTTCCGTGTATTTTAATATTTAAACACAATACTAAAACAAAAGCAATAGAAACCTGCATGACTGTATTTTATATAAATAATCAACTTTTTTTTTATCAAACTGTGTAGATTCCTTCCGACTGCACAATGTATCTTACACGCGCAAACATAAAGTGACGTGTCTACAGAGGTTTAGACATTTCTCGTCGTTAAGGCCATTTCACACGATCAAATATTTATTCAATTCAATCTCTTGAATGCAATTTATTGAACAGCATGACGATTCAAGAAACTGTCTTCAATAAACATTGAATGTATCACTTGAAATCTTATCACACATTGCATAAACAAATGACGCACAAAATAGATAATGTAACTATTTTATAATTATCTAATAACCTTGCACGACACAAAAATAGTTGGTTTAGCCAACACAAAATTAATTTATATTTTTATACGTATTATTTTAAAGAATTAATGCTCGGTTTTATTTCTAATATGGTTAAATTAGTATACAGAATTCAACTTATACTTTATTTGAATTAATACTGTCAGTAAAACCTCTACTACATTCTAAAATATTTTGATTCAAGAAAATTTCAAACATTTTTGAAACAATAATCTTTGACGAAAAACACGATATTCAATAAATTGAAAGACAAAAAGGATGCGGTTATGACGTCAACATGACGTCACACGACATTCAAATACAATACATTTGACAGAAAATTGAAACAAAGTTTGATCGTGTGTAAGGGCCTTAAGCCGTTACGCGCGGATATATACGAATTGCATGAAAATATAACTCTATCAGGACGTTTTTGAGTGATCACTATATCTAGAACCGCCTGTAGACTCAATTAGCTTCTCAATAGGGCGTTGAAAGACGCATAATTAAGGCCACTGTTATTTGTGAAAACTAGTTTTGCTCCAACAATTTCCATTGCCTTACGCTCTGCTTCATGGTTATTGGCAGTGTGCTTGTGAAGAGGCGTCACTTATTTGAGTGCGGCAATAAGAATAATATTATTGTGACACCATACGTCTATGATTTGCCGGAAGAACCCCAAGAGAAATGGAACATCCAATCACTGACCATGAAGCAGAACTTCACATGTGCACATAAGGCATAGAAAAAAAATTGATACAAAATTATTTCGTCACAATAAATGTATCATAAGTATAATACGAACATGTTACAACGTTATGACTTTAAATACTTAACTGTAGACACATCTGCCTATAAGTACATTTTTATACGTAACATATATTCCGAGATTCGCAAGAAACTCACTTCTTCACGTAGGGAGGCGGCAGTTGGAAAAATGGCTAGCGCACTCGCCTCCCACCAAGACGATCCGGGTTCGAGTTAACCTATGGCATGTGTGTTGCATGGCAGACGTTGGCGCTGGTGGCGGGTTTTCTCGGTGTACTCCCGCTTTCCCTCGCCCTTCACACTCTGTCTTTCCCTACTACAGAGTTTCAATTCATGTCATCCTCCGAGGCATGCAGAAGCCTACCCTCCCCATGCAATATTTATTATTTAATACCTACTGACCACTACTTCGTTCCCGTTGTTTTCAATTTAATGCCTTTTTGAGTCATGTAAACGTTCAGTCCAGATACTTCAAATTATCTTAATGAATTACGTAGTGAAAATAAGTTTTCCTGTTTCCGAAAGTTAATTTTTCCAAATAATAATAATAATAATAATAATAATAATAATAATAATAAGAATAAGAAGAAGAAGAAGAAAGAGAAATTTTAAACTTTTTGAAAATATCAATTGTCATATAAATAACGGTATTTATCCAGAGAGTTCTATTAATTCCATGGTCTATAGTAGCCGAAATTTAAAAAAAAATTGCGTTTTGATTTTTAAATAATTTTAACATCTGTAAACCACTCGCTCAGAGGTTTCGAAATGTAAAATTACTTTTAAATCAGAAGATTACTATTTCTGAAATTCGGTTATTATCGAGTCCTGGACATTATCGTAAGTTACTAAAAAATTTAAAAATTACAGTTTTCCATTTTAATGGATTTTGTAGTTTCAATCCCTTATATTTAAAAATACCGTTTTTAATTTTTCACTCGAAAGCAAATCATACTACCGTCCAGTGCTTAAACAAAAGTCCGCTAGTAGAATATCTACTCGGCAAAAAAAATACCATCGAATTTTGATGAGTAGTTAAGATTTTATCGACGATTGAGTATTCAATATGGCTAAATCTGTCATCCCATTAAAAAAACTGCTTCTTAGATATTTTTTTGTAAATATCTTGCTGATTAGTAGACATAATTTATGATTACATTTGTTTATGAACATAACCTATATATATTTTTTTTAATTAAAGTTTCAATAGAATTATATGCCCAAAAAATGCCCTCTCTCCGTTTTTTGGAACGCACACATACGATGTCCCAAAATAACTACGAAAACATGTACCTAACTGAAACGCATCCTTTTAAAATAACGTTTATATGTGCATCGTGCAAGTTACTTTAAAACGATGTACCATATTTGCTGGTTAAATATGTAGAAAAATCTCATAATTTCGCACAAAATGTAAAAAAGAATAATTTCACTAGTTATTATAGGTCATCATAAAATATCTGTTGCATTTTGTTTTCGTTGAAAATTACATTGCTTTGTGTTACGGTTTTTCTTTTGTTAAAAGTATGTTTCAAATATGAAACATTTATATTTTGTCGTGTTAATATACAGTAATATGGTACCAAACTAGGAGACCGAGATACCCTGATCATCTTCTTCATTAGGTACGTCAACTTGTTTAAGCAATCAACCATGCAGGCCTTATTTCTGAGTATTGCGTTATTTACTTACGGTTGCAGATTTCAATTGAGCATTTTTCTGGAAGACTGGCACATACATAAGAATGGCGTTTTGAAATATTGAGGTTTAAAAATTTCCTTACAGGCTAATATTTCAGGAATTCAGTAAAGTTGGTTACACAATGGCAACAAGCTGGACTTATACATATTGTTACGTAATTATTGACTGTAATACTAAAAAAAAAACTGCCTATAAATGTACAGACGTTGGTTTGCATATATGTTCCACTGCAAATAAAATACTATGCTGGCATTTATTGTTGGAGAAGATTAAGAAAATAGGGAACGCACTACACAATATGGCGGTTACATGTAAATAATTTCCCAAAAAAAAAAAAGGCACATAGTTTTGTGTGCCTGTCTTCATGAAACCTCCTCAATTATAAGTTGTAGTAGTATAATTTTTCAGTCGATAATAACGTATATTTGTTCAGGTATGTAACGCAGGATGACTAACTTCAGAAAGCCTTGTCTGTCGCCAGGAGAAACATTCGTCAAATACTCCGAAAATGTATAAATAGCGCGACAGGGCCAGTCTCTTGCTTCCCCTTGTTCTCCTTCTTCTTCAAGCAGCGGCCGTGTCTGAACATGGAAGTGTGAACGTGCGAATGGCTGGAAACGTCGTGAAGGTTTTACGGCCGTCGCCGGAATATCATCCTCACGGGGAGGAAGAAGGGGGAAGACCGGTCCTCTTCTCCTATTCGTCGCCCCTCCCGGCAGCCCCAGCGTTGCCAAACTTACATGAATATTAGTGGCCAGAAGTAGACTTATTATTTCACCCTGGTATACTAAATATCCTCGAAAACTGATGTTCAGTTAGCGTGAAAGGAATCAGATTTGTAGCATCCTACAATTAATACCGTGATTGTTAGACCTCAATTTTAGGGCCAATTTTGGTATGTAAAATTGTAAATACAAGATTTTTTTTTTTAGTAATCATATGATTAAAAGAATTGTAGGTTCTTTAACGCTTTGGGGGTTGGGAATAAATATAAATTTTCTCTCATACGTTCTGGAAATTATGGGGAATGATTGTAGTGTGGTAGATGTGGCAACAACGCAAGCAGCAGCCCCAGACTGGCGAGGGGTATATCTGAAGGAGCCGGACCAGCTCGGGAGACAGTAAGCCGCGGAAGACCGCTCAGTCGCCATGGGGCAGTCGCTTTGCTACCGGAGGAGGCAGCCGGAAGCGACGTCGTCGTCGTCGTCGTCGGCCCAGGCGCAGCGCGAGGGTACGCCGATGCCCCTGCGCTACCAGCCTGGGGTGCGCTGTCGCCAGGAAGAGCGCTACCACGGAGCCAAGGCGCGCTACCACCCAGGCTCACCACCCAGCCAGCGCAGGCTCTCACCAGTCGTCGACGCCGAGGCTGCAGAGACGGTGCGCAAGTTGATACAGGGGTCTGTCGAGCAACGCCGATCATCGACTCTTGAACCGTGCCGCGCCTACCCTCACCAGGAACACTCCACCAAGCGCTAAGACGCCATTGCAGGTCTGCCACCACTATATTCCCACCCTTAACGACATAACACCACCCCGGCGCACATTGAAGCGTCTGTCTGTCTAACGTAGCATAGCTAAGAAAAATGCAGGCACTAGTACGAATTTACTTTCATCAGGAAACGTGAACTTTCCGCGAAAAAAAATCTGCCCAGTTAGCTTCAGAGCCTTACATGCACATCTGCTTCTCTACTTCATGGTTATTTGGCAGCGTGTCTTTGTGAAGTGACCTCTCTCATTAGACTGCGTTTCTGCTAGAGCACACGTCTGTGATTTGCAGGTAGAACAAATAGACACGTGAGAGTTAAAACATCACAATACTAACTATGAAGCAGAGCTTCAGAAGTGCACGGAAGGCAGTGAAACGAACTGGGGTAATTTTTTTCTCGCAAAAACTTTATGGCCCTAGTCATTGCCAATTGTACTTTTGGCGGGCAGATTCAAATTGTAAGAAAAGAGTATAATTATCACGAGTAGGATCATTGAGAGCATTGGTGCCTTTTGTGTTCTGCAGTTATGCAACCCGCATCACAGACTGTACGATGTGCGTACAAAAAAAATTAAACACTTCGATAATGCTTTTTACTAGGTTGCTGTTCGCAGGCGTGGCGAATAGCAATCTACCGTTATCTTACTTGTGAAACCTCGTAACTCAATTTTTTAAGATTTGACATTTGTGCCCTATTAAACCATCTTAATAAGGTATTTACAAAAAAATGTTGTTTGAAGTACATATAATTTCATTTATAATAATGCTATGCAAATTATGTTTTTTTTTTCAGTGTGAGGGAAATTGTATAGTTTTTACTCTCACATATTTTATGAATGGATGTGAAGTGCAGTTACCAGGTTTTGCAATTAAGATGTCGCTATTCTAAGTGTTTGCATTTTCCTCCACTATGCTACACTAGATAGACCGACGCCCCAACATGCGCCATGCCTGAAGTTTGACTTACAGTGAAGTTAACCTTGAGATCATTAGGGGCGTTACCTACCTTGAAACCTGGACGTGAGCAAGGATAGGATATTATATCAGGTGTGGCTTCCTACATGTTGCCACAGACATTTTTGCTTAGATATCTCGGCGTGGACTGTATTCATTAATGATTTTTCAGGCTGTTTTTCTTCAATATCCTGAACATCACGAAGAAAAATGTAGGCCTATTTTTGCAAAGAAAAAAATACCCACTTATCTTTCCCCCCCCCCCCCCCGGGATAAAAATATTTTTCTCTTATAAATTAACATAACGGGGTTCCATCTAAAAAAAACGATATCTTGGAAAAGGACTTAAAGCCTACATAACATAACTCGTAAATCACTATCCCTACACTCGAAAGGGATCAATGAAGGCGGCGTCCTTTAGAACATGCATTTATACCGCACATCTGTAGAGCCTCTGTCTTTTAGTGAAAAGACTAGCACTGTGAAACATCTTGCTTCAGTACCTTACGTGCACAACTGCAGCTTTGCTTCATGGTTATTGGCAGCGTGTATATATACATATGCGTCTGTGACAGTCAGAACCAGGTTACTGCAGCACCATACTTCTACGATTTGTGGGTAGAACACAGAGACACAGTTAAAAATCACGGATTCACACAGCAGAGCCGCAGATGTCCATATAAGACATTAACACAAATTGTTTTAAAACTATTTCCACCTAAAATCTACGCCTTTGCAATAAATAAATTAATTTTCGACAAAAACAGATTTCGTGAAACCATCCTACAGTTTTCTTGAAAAAGTTTTCGATATAAAGTCTACTTTGTAAACTTAATGTTGCGTGTGTTACTGTTACCTAACTAAAGAAAATTTCATAATTTTAATAATTAGCTAAAACAATTAAAAAAACAGCCATCTAAGTAATGATTTTTAAATAATGCGAGGCAATTATGAAATCAAAAGGGAACTACCGCAAAGCATTAACAATGAAGTACCGTTTGCGTTACGGGAAAGTTAAGTGTCAGAAATAATGTTATAGTGCTTCCACTCCGGTACAGACAGCGCAGTATGTAAAAACGGTAGCTTTTTCTATCTCTGAACATTTTCGAGACGCAAGGATAGCGTAACGAGTTCCATGTTAACTTCAATGTGAATCAAACTTAACATCCCAAATGTGGTTTTTAAATTTAATATATACACACGCGTGAGTTTGTCTTTATGTATAATATATTTATACATACATAAATACATACATATATATGTACATATATACATATATATAATATGTATGTATGTATGTATACATATATGTGTGTGTGCTCTTGTTTGTATAACGTACTAATCCCAAATGCCAGTTCTTTCCTAATTCGTTATTAACTTTACTAGCTTCAGAATAACCGTAGAAACAGCGTTAAGGTCCTGATTAACATAACGTTTGTATGCCGCTAATATGATTGGCACTTTGATGAATACTTATTCAGAGTTAACACGACAGCAATTTGTTTATATTTTCTGCTGTGTTCTTAAAGCATGCGAGTTGTGAGTTCTGGTGTTTGCTGATTTTTTTCTGCAATGAAAGTGTGAAATTAGAAACTGTAATGTTTTGAGTACAAAACAATTAGGCCTACTTACAGAGAAGATATGTTCAAGATTAGAACCTACTAAAATTATGACTGGTCAAAGCATAACATTATTAATTTAATATTTTTGATACTATTTCTTCTCTACTAGTTTTATGATTCTTCTCCGAAATTTATATTTTGTAGTATTGTTTCTGCACAAAGAAGCTAGTGTTTACTGCAGTTTCGTATCTTTTAGGTTCTATTATTTGCTTAGTCGTACTTCGTTAATCCATAAGAAAAATTTACAAAAATTCAATAGTCACCTACGTTGCACGACTCATGTGCAGGGACTTCTTCGCTCTGAAAATAAGTGGTTAGCGAGGAAGTGAGCACTTTTGAAAACCTTTGAAAATCGTGTAGTCAAAAACAATAATAAAAAATCAATACTTATTGCGACCTCAGACACTTACTCTTTAGTAGGTTACAATAGATACAGTTTGACTGTTACTTTGGTTTCTTTGTAGATATTAAATTGTGGGGCAAGAAATTATAAATAATTTTGCAAGAAAAAGTAACAAGGGTTTCAAAAGTGCTTACTTACCCTGACTCACCTACACTATAATTGCATCCACCGAGAAGGCCATGTCTCGTAGTTTTGCAACGAATTAGATAGTATAAGCAACCGATATTGAAACCGAAAAATCTTTACGCTAATATAATAGCCTTGGTTGTGTCCTAAACCTCTCCGTTTATATACATGTATGTATGTATGTATATATATATATATATATATATATATATATATATATATATAACATGTATATACATATATATAGGTTTTCGTACCCAAAGTACAAACAAATTTGTTATGAAAATATGAAAATAAGCCAAAATTCACCAAATTATTTATTTGTGGGCGAGCTGTGCATTATTTTGCAAAACGCCTACAAACGTTTGTATGTTGTATGACTGCATACAGTCTAGCATTGGGAATTGTTGCTATTTTAACACATATTGAAACACTCGAAGACAACAATATTATGTGTGGGTCAGTATACGGATACTTCCCAGTTTCTGCGACCTTAAGTGTACCGTATTATTTTACTCGTCTTCACCTCTCCTACAACGTGACGAAGAGCTTTAAACGTCATTTAGGGTCACCACACACACACACACACACACACACACACACACACATATATATATATATATATATATATATATATATATATATATATATATATATATATATATATATTGATTTATGGATAATACTTCCTGGTTTAAGTTGTACGAAAATAATATTTTCTGATTATTACATAGTTATCCAAAACTGTAATTATTTATTCATTTACGCAACATTATATATATATATATAGAAGATGCCCACAATGTAAAATCAGCTATAAGTTTCGAATTAGTATGGGATTAAATAATTAAATGTAATTTTATTGAAATAAAAATATTTCACCCACAATGTTTGAAGTTATTAAAATGTATTTCGAGTGGAATGTTTTAAATTTGTGAGGGAAAAATGAAATTTTATGAATAACATTCCTGCAAATGAGGCTATTCAGGAATTACACCCAGTGCGCTATGATGGGAGGCGTGCCCACTAGCCTCTAAATAACCGCGGCCGCTGTGATTATGAAGCAGCAACTATGTAAGGGTGTCTGATGATGTAATTCTTTTATCTTAATTTTTCATTTCGGTAAGATCAATTATATTTAATGAAATATCTAATACCGCCTTTATTAATATAATTTTATTTTATCCTAACAAATTAAACATGTGCCATTCAAAATACATTTTTTAAATTTCAAACATTGTGTAATATTTTTATTTCAATAAAGTTATGTTTAGTTATTCACTCACATACTAATTTCAACCTTCTAACTGACTTCACATTGTGTGAATCTTCTATACTACGTTATGTTTTCACATCTACTGCATCGAAGTTTGTCAATTTAAAATACAAACCTGTTTCAAAGTTTTACACAATGAAAAATTCTGCTTGCCTATTAGCCTATTACATAAGAACTAAATAATAGTCTATGTTAGATAAGAGTAGTGAATTACTGTTTTTGGGAAAAATAATTCGTCAAAAAATTTTTAAAATATATTTTTGAACATATGGTAGAATACTACGTAAGTACGATATTCTACGCAAATTTTCAAGAAGAAAATTTGTCAGTCATATTAAACTGCAATATAGTGATGACAATGCAAAATTGTGTTAGATTTAAATAGTTGAATAGTAAGGGAAAGTTAGTTTTAGTATGATTAATACAGCATATTATATTGAAAATGTAATTTCTCTACTACATTTTTTTGAGAAAGTGTTTTTAAGATACGTGTACAAACAACAGCCACGCGACAGTTATGAATTTCTTTGCTGTAAACTATGATATCTTTAACGGATGGTAAACAACCTCAACGATTTATTCCATTGCAGAACAAAAATTAGCTGTGTAATTAGTCAGGTATCATCGTGCCAGTTAAGGTCGTTTAAAACCTGTTTAAACTCGTGCAGTAGGCCTTCTACTCTGTTTTTAAATACCCTGTGGAAATGTACACAGCTCACTATGCTTTATGTCGAAAAGTTACTTGAAATACCTACACTTTACTGCACAATAACTTCCTAAGTACTGTAGACACCTGTTTAGCTAAATGTGTAGATGCTTTGTTAATTCATAAATGCAACTATTTGTGGCATTGGTATTTTAACATTACAAAACCACACGAAATATATTTTTAAAAATTCAATAGATACTCTGAGATAAATGTGTACGCAGCATAATGCCTTAATGTTTTATCTCTGAGTAACTGCAATAAAGCGGACATTACTGGAAAAACTAAGAATTAAAACAATCACGTAATTTTTTTACAAATTTAACGTTTATTATTATTTCACTGACGAACCTAATACTTTAGTAAAATCGTTGTGAATTTAACAACAACTTTTCGGTATAAATTTAAGTTTTGTGCTATCCAATTTTTTCTATGACTGTTTTCACAATCCTGACAAAATAAGCAAGCATATTTTAACAAATCACTGTAATTTTAAATAAAAGAGTCAACAACAGTAAATTAAGAATGTACGAGATAGACGAAGTAACGAACCGTTCTGACGAGTTTTGTGCCAATAAATTAACTTGATTGAAATATATTCTTCAAGCATTTTCCGTCAATTATAAGTAATCTTCGGTTCTCAATTAATATAAACAGGATGTTTAGAAACAAATTGTGACGCTAACTGCAAGTTTTAATAAAATTGATTCAATGTCATTAAATTTGGTCCAACTCTCCAGCGAACATAACGTCATGCGCATGCAGTGGTATTGAAACCTCGAACAGTAATGAAGCTTCTATCATTAGAACATTGGATCAGTGGAAATTATCCTAGGATAACCAAGTAAATGTAGTTATAATATCATGATTTTCCACAGACAATTGCTACAATTAAACGAAACTTTGTGGCAGACTTGTAAAAAAAGTATTGTACAAATTCAAATGAACTATTTTTGAATGTTCTAATCACTGATTATCACTGAACACAGCTCTTGCTACCCATACCTACTTATTTAACGGTGTAGTTAAAAAAGAACCATATCTGAAATAGTTGCATGTGTAGGATTGTAGGCAACTTAATTCGTACCGTATGCTATTCGCGCATACAATAATAAACTCGTTTCTTTCTGTTCAGGAGCATTTATTATGATATCGTAATTTTGAAGTAAATTTACGCGTGCAAGAAGATATCATTGATTGTGCAGTTGTAGATAGTACTGACATGAAAGAAATCATTACTGATTTGTTCGATCTCGAATTAATCTCCGAGAGTTATTTTTTTTAAATTATTTGTTTAAGAGTTATAATAATTGTTGCGGCTTATTTAAGTTTAAAAATTTTAAATCATGTAAGACTCATCAAATAATTTATTTGGTCTATTTACGTGCCCTCGAAAAGCACAAGTCTCCTTGGCAGAGGTAGAAGGAGGAAAGTGTGTAGGAGTCGGCCATGGCCTGTTCAAGGAATGCTGCTGTGTTGCATGTAACGAACGCTTTGCAGGCGGCTGTTGTGAGTCATTTGCGTGTCTGTACTGGGCTAGATAGCTGGTAATTTGAACACACGGTGGTCTGAAACTAGCTACGTGTAAAGTAAGAATGATTTGTTGAATGTAAATACAATGTGTACGCACAGTGTCGTGCTACGCACACGTTCCAGCTCCTGTACTTTCCAGCGAGCTTAAACTATACAATATTTGTTTACGTACCACTAAAAACATACTGCCTGTGACCCTGAATACCAGCACTTCCTCCTCCTTCCTTGTTGTTACGTGTGTTGCATGCATTTTGGTAATTTGGTTGCACACCGCTAGCGTACCTCGGAAACAACGTGATACACGGGTTGCCTACCTGTCAGCATTACGTTAATGCTCCGACTTCGAGTGCCTGTTATCTCAGAAGCGGGTTGCCTGAGCGTGTTCAGACAAGTGCACAATTTTTGTTCCTTATGTCATTCCGGTTCTTTATTCACTAAGACGACTTGCTAAAAATGTACAGGTACCTATATAAATACATGCTTAGTAACAGAAACGACTCCATGTTTCCAGCGTATGGAATGTGACGTTAGTCACATTTTGTTCCGTGAATACGTATCGTCAGGCATCTGAAAATCCAGAAGGTCAAGGTACCATCTGAAGTGCTCGTTTATTTATCTTTACTTTACTTCTTCATCAACATAATCTTCATGTTGGTTGTACGTCCATACTTTTGATTAGAGAGGTGTGTTTTCTATATTCATTCTTGATTTAGGTCTGGCTACCTCTACCCGAGAGCTTTTCCGCGATTTACGTTCCGTCCTGTATATGTAGGCAGTGTTGTGGAATAAGCACAGTGTAAATATTTCACCTTAGTCAATATATAACGCCTGAAGCCAAAAAGAACTATTTTTGTTGTTATTAGTAACAAAACGGTTTCCTAAAAACAACACACAGTACCACGAAGAACCTCTATGTGTCATTCCATAGTATCATATGTTCTATTTCACAGAGAGGTCTTGAATCATGGAATCAGCTTGCTCAAAGAATCAGAAGCAGGATATGAAGCGGCTGTGGTCTGTGTTAAATGGTTAGTGCACGACCATTTTTAATTTACAGTAATTTTCCCAAAGCATTCCTGAAGACATATCGACATTTTTGACATTTCATGCTCTGAATGTTTGGCTACTACACCCGTTAACATTGTTGTCGCATACTTCTACTTTACCTATCATTTGTTGGAAGACAAGAAATAACAGAGTATTTCCTTATCCTCCAACAAATATCAGATACCATGGATGAACTTATTTTCTAGCAATATAAATAGGTGTACTAGACTAATATTTATAGCATGACATCTTAGAAAAAGTTGACACATCTTCAGAAATGCATTTAACGGGTAAAATACTGCAAATTAAGGCCATGCCACATGATTGCTCCTTTCTACTGTTTTTGGGGTAAATTATTATTTTTAATTATAAACAAGAGCAGATATTACGAATATTTTTGGGAGTTTTAAAAATGATTTTTTTTCAGACAGAAAATTATACTGTTTAGCATAATAAGTCAGTTAACAAAAATTTCATTTATTATGTAATTAACTGAAACTATAGTATTTACTGTTTTGAAAAAAAAAAAATTAGTCAGTGTTGTGAAAACCATTTTAAGCGAAACTTCTAAATATATTTTTGAAATCTGCTCTCGTTTATGCTTAAAATATAATAATAACCACGAAAACAACAGCAGTACATCATCCCCTTAAAGCTGCTACCTGCACAAGTTGTCGACATCCGTGCAGTGCTTTGACCCTCGTGATTTCATCCACACAACGAACCTGAGTGATGTCTGCTTAGAAATAGCGTTCGAAGAATGTTACACGTGCGTATAGCCTTTTCAAGTGCTCTTTTAACCTATAAAACTTATTTTACAGCGGCGAAAAATGTGCTCTTTGCCGTCCATTGTAGGCCTTATAATCCTGACTCAGAATAATAAAGAATATGTATCGGGGTTCAACACACGTTTACCGCGAATATTACGTCATAAAATTACAAAAGTCTGCACTGAATGCCTCACGGAGGCGAGTTATCGGCGAGGAGACGACACGACAGTTCAGTGACTTACGTCTATCTGAAGGCTATAGGGTTAGACTTGGTGCACACATCCGTGTCGCCTTAAGCTCTCTTCATTTCTTGGACTCGGACGCGCAAAGAACATTCACTCGGGGGGCCTGTGCTCGAGTTTTCAGTCGCACATGCGAGTAGGAAGCCGAGTGTTCTTTTTCAGGACATGGAGATTGTTGACTGGTTTTATTTGCTTGAAAATACTCCATTGCGAAATATGAGTTGTGATTTTGACAATGATAGGAAGAAATTCTTTCACTTAGCAGCTTTTGGCTAGCTTTCAGGGCTATTTTTGAGCCTGTTTGCTGCTCACAGGATATGTGACTGTAAGACCCTTAGGAATTACACCTTCACTGCGACATTTGCAGAGAGAAGTCAAGTTGTTGGAACATCGTGATAGATCAACCATTTTTTCCAGTTTCCTCAGAGAAATATGCATACCGGGTCCATACCGCGCATTGATATGATATTTGAAAGAACCTTTGCTTGCCCAAGTTTGTCCAAGCAAATAAATCCAGTCATGCACTCCCATTGCACAGTTTTTTCAAAGATTATTGAGATTGTTTTATCGTTCGGTTACTCAACATTTTGCTTTACAGGCGAAAAAAGTTTCTCCTTGTCCTAAAAAACACCACTCGGCTTCCAAATCGCATGCGACTGAAAACTCGATCATAGGACCCCAGGCGAACACCTCTAGAAACCATCTCAGCATTTCCCGGGAGTGATGTCGGAAAAACAGCGGAGAGCCAAAATCATAACTGTCGGATAGGGAATTGAACTCGCGTCGTCTTGAACACGATTTGAGAAACTCACCACTTAGCCGCTACGTTCGGTAAGTAGGAACGTGTTATGGTACAATCACAATGGCGCGACAGGAGCGACGCGATTGCCAGCGACATTAATAACAAAAAATGTCGGCCAATCAGCGTCGAGACGTACGTGCTATCGTCATGGAAACTTCGATGCTGAGTAACTGACATAATTTGTTATTCGCGTCGCGGGCATTCGCGTTGCTTCTGCAGCACCATTGTGATTCTACCATCACTGATATGGTAGCTAGCACATGTACATCATTCCCTACTATAGTTTCACTTCAATATTACAGCGCATGTATACGTGAGTAATTAAACGCCCGACTCATAACATATATTAGTGATTATTATTGAAAAGCACCGTCTACCTGCGTGTTAGAGGTTCAGAAGAGACGGCGCTATAAGGGCGACCTTGAAGTGCGCATCAAATGCCGCATCGACACAACGAACTAGCGTGCAAGATTCCTTCCGAACCATTTTTACTACGATACTTTAAAGCGGTGACAATGTTATTAGTTGGAAGGAAGTCTGTAGCAAAGTTCAATGTAAGATTGTATCTGAATTTCACATACATCCGGTTGGTACATTTTCAAGTACGGAATTCTGAAAAGACGGTTTTTAGCAATATTAAAGGGTTTCGAAACAGTGTTTTTAGTTAACATAGTGTCTTAGCAATGACATTCCGCCCTTGCTATAAGTGTTTTCTTTTCGTACACTGCCACAATGGGCATATGTGGAACAGTTTCGTTAAAATATAATATACAGGCTGTACACAAAAACACCGGCAATCTCCGGCAGATAATTCCTTATGAAAAATAAAGCGGAACCTATATAAGACATTTTGTACGTAACCTTAATATTAAGGGAGTAATTCGACTTTGAAAACCCAATTTTAAAACTTTGACTTCCCCACAAACTGAATGCTAATCGACGTAAACTTACAATACTCAATATATTACTTCATGACTATACGGTCGACAAATCAACAGTAAACGCCAGTTGATACATTCAACCCTTACGAAAATAAAAGGGGTGGCAATCCTAAATTGCTGATAACTTTTTCCGTAAGGATAATCCAACATTTAAAAGTGAATTATTGGGTAATGTGAACTTAGTAATAAAAATTGTCCTCTTGTAGGGACTATCTAGGTTTGATAGTTTTCGTGCAAAACGCACGTCAAATTTCGGCGTGGTGACACAGACAGAGTCTAGTTAGTAGGCAACATTGCGAAAACGAGTCTCTGTTTTATTCCGCAGCGCCACACAGATGATGGAAATTAACAGTAAATATCACGTACCGTAGTTTAAATAGCTCACATAACCGCAACCAACACTTTGTTCCTAGCAAGGCGGCGGGCTTAAGGGGATCTGCTGTCTGAGAAGAGTGGCGTGAGCATGTTTAATTATTTTCGGCGGTGGTCAGTAATTTTAATATTATCACATTCATACAAAACTCATTGCCAGCACTGAGAAGAGCAGATTATTTAGATAGAAATAAAAGCGTAGGATAAATTTATGCGATAATGTTTTCGAGTGTTTATTTATAATGAACATAGGCCTATTTATAAACGCGTAGTATTCAGGGTAATAAAATAATATCATAAATGATCCTGTATCAGTGTCGATTGCACCGCGGGGAACTACAATGAGTGATAGTATATACGTAGTTTGGAAGGAATATATTTTAACATGCAAGTCCTTACGCTAACTTGCGACAAAGCTACAAGACAGGCAGTGTCGTTAAGGTATCCGCCTGCCGAGGCCGCCGAGTGGTGGCAGGGCTTCGGCTGTTACAAGATTATTTGATAATTGTTCAACGCGCATGAGTTATGTCTACTAAGGAGAAGCATTCAAGGACCATAACCCGTTTGTATACTCATTTCGAGTTCACGACTACTCATAAAATCGTATTTTCTCGCTGCCGTAAATGGCGAAAATGGGAGGTTTTACTATCTTTTGTAGATATTTAAATATTGACGCTGAATCTTTGTGAAAAATAAATGCGTGTAGAACACACTTTTACCTTTTAATGTTACGTCATAAATAAGGACCTGAAAAATTCGCGTTTTCTTTTACGCTCACGCTAGAATTCCAGCAACTATATGTTTATTTCGCAATCAGCCCTTGGCTTATTTTACATTCCCTGGAAGCCTCTTGAACCAACAATAAAAATATACCTTAATGTACCCCATACCACTGTGTCAGCCAGCAGCTAATAAACAGATGTTGTTCGCTTGAATACACATATATTCTTGGAGGCTAGCCTACATATCAGTGAACCCGCGAATTTTTCCGGTCTCTAATCATAAATTGTAAGGGTGACCACTGAATGTCACGTAGAGGGGAGTTGTCAGCGAGAAGACATCACGCCAGTTGAGTGCCTTGTGCCTAGAGGCCAGGGTGAGGTGTGAAACGCGTGCTGTGTCACCCTTACCACTTCCGCACTTCTAGGCATCGAACAAGCAAAATACGTTCATACAGACCGCCACATTAAGTTACGTGTACTACAGACGTATTCGGTTGACAAATGCCTTCCTAGATGATTTCCACAGGTTTGCGATGAACGAGTACCTTCAAGGAGCCGTTCAAGAAAAAATCCATGGAACTGTGAACGGGTGAAAATGGTATAGTCAATCCCAAGAACGAGAACTTTTTTCAATGCTTCAATCGTGAATTTCAAAAACTAAATCTGTTATATTTAGATTTGGTGGGAAATCGCGAGAATCGTTTCTGCCAGCGTATTCTCCAAACAAGTGTATTGGCATCCTACGCCTTATGTGATTGGCCGGTGACAGTGTGCCACAGTGTAGCTGTCCAAAGATAAATCACAGACGTTTAATCGTAACGCACCAGAGTAAGTATTTGGCCCAGTAAAATAGCGACTGACCAGTAACGAAAGAAAGAAGGTCGGAACTCTGCACACGCTGTCCTGCTAATGTTGGGCAAGACAATATGAATCCAGTTACAGGCCTACGTCTAACGTAATAGGTATCGCGAAAATATTTTCCGTGTTCAAATATCTATGTTTACCAGTTTTCATGGCGACGTATCGAACGGTTTAGAAGATGATGCATTGCAGCGTCATCTAATGGCGAGTCGGCGAGTTAGTGTGAAATATATAGAATATAGTATAAAAGCCTTCTCAATGGAAAAATATATTAATGCGTCTAGTTTCATAGTGACTGAAAGCTCAAATGCCGTCGGAGTTTATCGATCTCATACATACATGCATACATATATATTTTTTGTACGCGCGCATTGTTCAGCAAAGCGAAAATGAGCAAGTGCATTGAAAGACAAAACGATCATGCTAAATAATCCCCCCTCCCCGACACCCAAAGAAAACGATGACTGGCAACTAAATGGTGGATCACATATTACCAACTGAATGAGGTGACACAGCGGTTAAAACGTTCGACACGGATTTGAGATGACCCCTGGCTCCGGCCACACTGACTTCGTTTCTCACGGTTTCCCAAAGTTTATCCAGGAGAACGTCGGGTTGATTCTCAAACTTAGGAAATGGCCGATTCCTCATCCTGTTCCTGCCCCCGGGTTAAATTGTGTGAAACCATCTCTTAAGACTTGAACTGTTGACGAGAGGTAAGGTCCAATAATAATAAAAAATACCTCATCAGTTAATGCCAACACGGCTGTGAGAAAGTGCACTCATTCACGGGACAGACTGTGCAGGTCTTCCACAACTGATGCCACACTGCCGCAAGTAAATACAGGTTGTTGCAAAATTACATGTCAATGATTTGATTCACTGAAAGAATAGTATTGTAAAGTAGGGACAACAGTTTAGTTAGGTTGCCGTTACTATCTTGATTGTTCCCATAACAATATGTTCTGTAGAAGTAACAATCTGCTCTGTTGAAGGAATAAAGAGCATATTTATTTTATAGAACATATTGTTATTCCTACTGAACAGGTTGTTGTAGGAACAATTCAGATAGTACCGACAGTCAAACTGAATTGTTATCTCTATTTTAACAGAAGTATGGTGCCTACAACAATACTTTTATTTCAGTGAGCAATCCTCACATATAGAGGAACAGTAAACATAATATGAACGTGAGTCTGAAAATGGGTAGTTTCTGAACTATACAGTTCAAACACAGTACATAACGAACAGTGAATAACACGCGAGTCGGATCGTGTTTCTTTGGAATACCATCAGAGCTATTATTACGGACCTCTGATTTTGATGAAAAGATTTCTGAACCAAATGGCTTCAGTGCCACGTGTGCACATCTGCGGCTCTGCTTTATGGTCAGTGATTGGCTGAATTTAACTCTCACGTGTCTTTTTACTGAAAATCACAGGAATGTGTTATTCACAGTGACCTTTGTGTGACTGGTAGGGTAAAATGAGAATCGTCTTTACACAAAGACACTTTGCCAATTACATAGAAGCAGAACTGAAGAGGTGGAGCCAAGACATTTAAACAAGTTGGCGCATAAATCTTACCGTGACAATCAGGGTTCCCTAGCTATTATTGCCAGCTACATACCTGGGTGCCTATTCACTAACTTCTTCAGTCTCCTATACGATCTTTATAAAAAGACAGTTACAGCGTAATTATTTATACGACGAGAATTCGTATTATGCTATAAAAATGGAGCCGTGACTGCCTTTCAAAATATTCGTGACTCTTTTGATCGGGTAGCAGTGCTTTCTTATGAAATAAAACTCATTAAAATGGCCGGCAGTTTTGTGTTAAAGTTATGCAACGATCCACGTAGGGGGACAAATCCGATTAATTGAAGCTGAGAAGGGGACTAGATTACATTCTTTTATTCCCTAAAATATATAATACGTTTCGTTTATTATAGTTAAGTGTATGTTAACTTTTATTGCCACCGCAATAGACAAGTTTAGTTCAGTATTTGTGTTGCTACCGCTTGGCGAAGATCGAACACCGACACAATACTTGTGTTATTACGTAGTTAGTGTAGTACATTTTCTGCCGACTAGCAACGAGAGCTTTTAGAGATTAATTGAATTGATGTTTAAAAAATTCAATTGGAAACTTAAGAAGAAACAATTAGGGCCTATGTTTATTAATCATTTTTAAAAAAAATTAAGTAATTAGTACTTTAAAACCCGCCGTGAAAATTGATAACATATAATATAGTAAGTTGTATGAGAGTTTTCAGAGCTCAATATACAGTGTTGCCAAGTATATTAAGATTCTGTTAAAAAGGTAAGGTGACAGGGTTTTGCGGCCCTTTAACAACGAAGCCTTAAGCGTGCATGGTATACAATTCAGTTATAAAAGTATCAGCTTAGAATTGTAGGTTCTCGAAGCCAATTTGCAAAAATTAGAAACAGTAATCCTAGACAATAGTTTTGCCAACTTTCTAAGAAAATTTTTTTTCTCGAGTAACATATATCTGAAGAACAATATCTGACGTCGAAATTTCGTACATTCAACTGCGACGTAAGAGATCACGCTTAACAAATGCATCATTCTGGGTAAATGTTTGCTCATAAAGTTGGCAAGTATAATTTTCAGGAATTGTTGTTTGGTAGTTTTTCTATCTTGACTTTCAAAATGTGTAGAGCTTAAATTGCAGATCTTAGCGCTTATTTATCTACCACGTTCTCTTAAGAGTATTCACGTGCGATAAAGTCACAATTTTATTTTTTTATGAAATTGCGTTAATTTTGTAGACGATACTTGGTAGTGCAGTGATACTTGGTAGTGCAGTTTCCTCTTACGAAACGATTTTAGCTGGCGTAGTTTTCTCATAACGGTACATCAAAGTCAAAATTTGCATTTTCTGCTGTCATGCAAATAGTGATAACCAATTGACTTACGTACGCGAAATAATTCACAATGAAATAACATGATATGGGCAACGTAATAAAACATTTGAAAAAGTCTAGCGAAGTGGTTTTATATTTTTAAAAAATTGTTGAATTTGCAACTTTTCTGCGAGAATTTCGCGTTATTTTAATTCAAAATATTACGTTGTGGATTTATAAATGTTTTATTGCATAACTCATGAGATGTAAGTTTATAGTGAATTATTTTATTTAAGTAGGTCGGTTGGTTTTCACTATTTGCATGACAGTGTAACAAGCAAATTTTGACTTTGACCTCCCGTTATGAGAAAACTAGGGCTATGAGAGGTAAAATTGTTTCGTAAGAGTAAAGTGTACTCACAAGTATCGTATACAAAACTTACAATATTTAATAAAAATATAAAATTATGATTTTATCGCACTTAAAAATACCCTTAAGAACCGATGAGGGTGAAGTGAAGTGAAGGACAGCCATACCCGAGTCGGAAGCCGGCATCTGGTAAAGAAAGGTGTTAGAGAAACGACGTAAAGACAGTCATGAGTGACTATCTTAATAGCTGTCATTCTTGAAAGACTGTCACATGTGTTTCTACCAGGTGTTACGTACCCTCAGGCGAGTCGTATTATTCTCTCTAGTTTCAACTTTTTTTAGATATATTAACTTTTTACGTCTAAACGTGAGCAGACGTCAAAAATCTGTCCGGCAGTCTAAAATCGTCTTCTCCATGTTGGCTGATTTTTTCAAGGCAGGTTTTAGCTAATTACGTAATTAATTAAATTATGGGTAGTTGAATTTTTAGCCGAAACCGTATAATTTCTTACTTTAAAAAATTAGCTATCACAGAATAACCTTTTAAATAAAACTGCCATACAAATTTTTGACATCGGATCTCGTTTAAGCTTAAAAAAATTATTATCACGAAAACAGTAGATTCCAAAGAACAGGGCCTTAAGATTTAGTGTACCTGGCGCGTTAGACGTGCTGTGTCAAGGTACGGGAAGTATTCTTTCTTGTGTAACTATTACAAATGTTTCCAATGCATTTATCTAAGGCCAGAAGACAAACTTCAAACTGTATCCCTATGATTTTAATAATGCCGTCCGATAACTAAAACATGATTTTCAAGCTCCTAGAAGTTATTAAAATGACTTTTTCGCATTGCTGTAGTTGAGAAAATACCGACCGTAATCGTAAAACAAAATCATAGAAACCTGCATTGGACTTTGCCGCATACTTTCCACAAATAAAATAACAGGGTCATCGCTTGAAGTCCCACTGAAAAACGCTTTCTACGAAAACACAACACGCTGTTTTAGAACTCGGCGCCTAGAGGCGATGAGGTGTTTGACGAACGTGTTATATTAGACTTATCGCCTTTCCCGTCTCCGGTTCTTAAACGCAAAAAATAAAAGCTAGCGTCCACTAATTCTTAACTTTGACGGTACGCACTCTGCGCCGTAGCGTTGCACAGTAACATGAACCAACCTGCTCGCTATGCATTGTATGTAGCCTACGTCATATGATCTTTAGTAGTAAGTTCTTCTGTAGCCACCGCCGTGAGCAGTTCGGTTTTTTTTTGTATCCTATGTCAGGTATTCGGCACGTTAATATGTTAATGATGTTCTGGAAGCTTCTCGAGTTTACTATAGTGTCTTGTTAATAGCTGTTGATTCTACTTACTAATTTGTGTTTTCTAGTATTGATTCGTATTATTGGCCGTGGGTGAAAGCTAGAGGTCACTTTTGACGTAAAAAAAAATATTTAGTAGAGAAACGGTGCGTTTTCGCACCTATGTATTTATAACATGTTGTGTTCCTCTAGAGGTGAGGATTGTTTTCTCAAAATATGGACTTGCAACGTCCTGCATAAAAAAGTTCCCGGCGAGCTGCTGTACTGAAATGACGTTAAGATGTCGCCCCATCACGCTGGTAACAAATAATTCAGGTTACTAACGACTGTGGCAGAAAATTGCGAAGAAACAGAACACACTTCGGCGTCTGTAGACAGATATGGCTCAGGTAACCTGGTGCCCATGACAAACCAATCCTCGTTCATGCTATCCGGCTCTACGGATTGCCATTACGCCATTAATTGTGGTTGTTGTGCCGATTAAATAAACACTCTCGGGGAAAATATGATTCGCCCATTAATAAAATACGAACAATGAGTTCTGTGTATTGCTGTATTTGCTCAACAAGTGTGTCACTCCACGAATGCAAAAGGAATCCAAAAGAAGAATACTCAGTACTAAAAAGTTTTTACTTCGTTATCGCTTTATTTGATCATCAGTTCACCTTCCAAGGGAAATTAAAAACGAATGGTACTAATTTTAATGATTTTATTGATATTAATTCGTTAGTTATATTTGTTATTTTCATACCATGGGAAGCGAGCTGATGTACCCTTTCCAATCCTTCTGTATACTGATTTAGGTTTTAATGGCCTTCCAAAATCACTTTAAGCGAAAGCTGTGATTTCTCAACACTACACGCCATGGCCTATTTACATCCCAATTATTTTTTGTCTTAAGTACTGGTCTCATCTCTTAATGACCTCGCTGTTGACAAAACGTTAACGTGGCCGGCAGTGAGAAATTATTTAGTGCATTCGAGGCCTCGCCTGGCGCACAGACGTTGCAGCGTGTCACTCCAATTCTTTTTTTCCGCGAAACCGCTTAACTTATTCATATTACATTTATCTACGAAAACAACAAACACTTGGAACTAAGTTTCTACAGTTTTAAAAATTCAGCACGCTTGCTAGAAACATGCTTTTTGGGCTTCTTAAAATTGCTAAAAAACAGCTTTTCTGGACTACTGTTACCGAGTGAGGTTGCGCAACGGTAGCATGCTAGACTTGCATTCGGGAGGTCCCGGGTTCGACCCCCCAGTTTCAGCCATACTGATTTTTTGTTTTCCGTAGTTTCCAGAATTCGCTCCACGGGAATTCTGGTATGGCTTCTTCACAAAGGCCATAGTTGACTCCTCTTTCAACAGCTCCTGTCATTGTACCAAGTTATATTTCAACGTCTCTAATGACCTCGCTCTCAATGAGACGTAAAGCCCGGCAAGAAACTTAAAGAATTAGTGGGCGCTAGTTTTTTTACATGTGAGGTACGGAAACAGAGAAGGCGATAAGTCGAATATAGCACGCCCGATAAATACCGCATCGCCTCTAGGCGCGCAGGACTAAACTAACGTGCAGCGTTTTCGTAGAAAGTGGTTTTCAACGGGGTTTAAAGCGAAGACCCTGTTATTTTATTTTGTGTAAATTATGTGGTAAAGTTCAATGCAGGTTTCTATGATTTTGTTTTACGATTACGGTTGATACGTTCTCACCTACAGCAACGTAGTATTTTTTTAGCTCTTTTGGGGAGCTTGGAAGTAATGTTTTTAATTAGCGGGCGGAATTTTAAAATCATTGAGACACAGTTTGTAGTGTGTCTCCTTTTCGTAGATAAACGCGTTGGAAACATTGTTAATAGTTACAGAAGAAAAATACTTTCCGTACAACGCTACAGCACAGGTCACGCGCCGGGCCCACTAACTTTTAATAATACCGGAGGATCTAAAATGGGTACCTATACACCAGAGATGAGAGAAAAGTACAGATGGAGCATCATCAGCCGATACTGTGGCCTAGCTGACTTTCTTTATTCAGGTTGCAATATGGCGGAGTGCAATCAGTTGTTCTTGTAGAAGTACTGAGAAATTAGTTTATGGTTGGACAACACACAGTCGCATTATAGGCTACTCGTTGCTGTCGTAATAAACAAAATTTTTCAGTTACCAACATGACGGATGAGGTCCTCCCCCTTCCGTCTCAAGGCTTCCTCATACCCGTCGCCACAAAACATACCTTATGTATGTTTCACTAATCTCTGATATACACATGTGTCTGTCCCTGATATGGGGAGGGGCCAGATGGGGCATGCGGCCCGAACGGTATATCTAAGGGGTGGCAGTCCGGCCCCAATTTTTTAAGGGACGTTAAAACAGAACAATAATATCCGCCACGAAGAAGCTAATCCAGTTAATAATGAAAGAGCAGTGAATTTTTGGCTGAAAGAAAAGTCAATAAAGTTATCTTGTAACGTGACGTTAGAATGTCGTGCTGTACTGTGTTTGCAACACCAATAAATTCAAATCAACTGATAAGTTAAATTTCGTCATATCATTTTTAAAAAATCTCTCGAATGCCGGTATAGTTGGGCTAATACCCTTAAGGATGTTCAGGAAATATAAAATAATAGCCTAATTAAATTGTTGCATGAAGTAGTGTTAGTTTTGCAGACGATAGTTGTGAATGAAATTATCTTTCACGAAACAATTTTAGTTGGCGTAGTTTTCTCATAATGGTTCGTCAAATTTAAAAATTTGCATGTTACGCTGCCGTGCAAATAGTGAAAACCAATTGACTTATTCAAATGAAATAATTCACAGTGAAATAACATGCCATGGGCTATGCAACCTAAATTTATAAACCTAAAACGTAATCTTCTGAATCTTTGAAAAAACCGTAAAAGTAGAGGAAAAGAGTTGCAAATTCAACAAAATTTTAAAGTACAAAAGTTGATCGTGAGTTATTTCTAATGTATGGCTACGTAGCCCATGGCATGTTATTTCACTGTGAATTATTTTGTTTAGGTAAGTCTAATGGCTTTCAATATTTGCATGGCAAAGTAAGATTCAACTTTTGGCTTCGACGCACCGTTATGAGAAAAATATGTGAGCTAAAATTGTTCCGTAAGAGAAAACTGTACTTAAAATCGTCGTCTACAAACTTATACTAGTATTTCGTAAAAATATAAAACGTTGATACTACTGTAATTGCATTTGAAGAACCTTAAACTCTTCCTATGTATATGCAGGTAAGATGAGTATTTTGAAATTCTGGTTATTTTTTCTCTTCCAGACAGTTTGTATCTATCTACCACTTTTCAATATAAATATAGCAGTAAAGTACCCTCTTTAAAAACCCAGTGAGCTTTTTCCCTCGTTTTTTTAAGTCAAAATATGAGGCCAAATTAAGTTATATTGTCATTACTTTTCTAGATAAGTTATTCTACAAAAGAAATCACATTACCGAGAACACTCCGAGTGAGGTGGGACAACAATAACGCTTTGGACTCGCTCTTGGGAGGACCCAGGTTCGAATCCTGGCTCGAGTCATCTTGATTTCGGCTTTCCATGGCATCATTAAATCGCTCCTAAGGCGGTTACTTAATAAAGGCCACGGCAGATTCAAACCCGCGCTCCTGAACTTGTGTGAGTCTGTGTGTCGCAGTCTCCAAAACCCTCCTCACACGATGCCCAATTCCGTGGCAATTTTTCATGACCCCATTTTCATGTTGGCGTTTCTGCTTCCGTGTGAACCGCATGCCAGCTTTGGACATAGCAGTTTTCATACCCAACAGCCTACCCAAAAACTTATTAGAACGTACTATGTTGTTCTGTTATCATTTATGTTTGCTTCCTACCCAGAAACTTCTAAGTCCAATCGCATCGGCTTTGTGTTGGTCACATGACCTTAAAATTTCTCGAGTTATTCTGTTCAAAATGGTGTCGACATCTTAAAATCACATGAATAAGCTAGACTACCATAACTTCATCCTTAATTTCGTTTCTGCTTGTGTTTCTCATTTATTTCTACTAATATCCCAGGCATTTTAAGGGAAAAATCAGGCAAACCAAATTTGGCACGGACCTTCCTTTGGGTCATAAAAATTGATCCTCAAAGTACCCATATCCCAGAAGCCTGCGTCAAACTTTTTTATGCAATAAGAGCGTATGTGCTGAAATATGCATATCACGACTGTAGCGTGAAAAATATTATTTCCGGTGTATCGCAGTTTTGTCAAAATTTTAAAGTTAAGGGCACTTAGTCATTAATAATTCGTTTTTGTTACATTTTACACCTCAAAAAATTCTTCTGACCCGATTTATACTCACCTAGTGGAAGTGAAAAGCACTACTGCTCAGTACAATCACGAATTACATAGAACCCGTCACTAATATGCAGAAATAAACCTGTGTAAATGTTTTTCGTTATTTTATTAGGTTAAAATGATGTGTCGAACATTTATGTGCGGTAGTTGTTAGCTGAAATAATTAGGATCACAGCGAACTACTGTACAATAATGACATTCTGAGCAATTTGGGTTTAAATTAACTATAGCGTTTTACCAGAAATAAAAGTAATGTAGTTTTGAAATTTGGCACAGGCCTTCCTTTGGATGTTAGAAACTGATCCTGCAAAGTCCCTAGCTCTCAGATTCCGGCGTCTTATATTTTTAGGCAATAAGCGCGTAAGTGCCAAAAAAATGCATATTAAGACTGTTGATTGAAAAATATTTTTTTTTTTCAAATGTATTGTAATTTGGCTAAAATGTGAAGTAAAAGGCACTTAGTCAATTATAATTCGTTTATGTTACAAAATACACCGACAAGCCTTCAAACCTGATTTATAATCAATTTATGGAAGAATAATATACTACTTCTCTACACAATCATAAACTGCATAAAACCCGCTACACAGTAAAAAAATTTGTACATTTACAAGGAAAATCTTGTAAACTTATATCTAGAGCCACGATTTTATGGTGAAAATATTTTTGCAACATTTGGTTTCGATGCGCCATGTGCACGTCTACAGATCTGCTACATCGCCCGTAGTTGGATAATTTTACTCTCACTTGCCTTGGCAAATTACAGACGTAAGGAGTCACAATAATCTTATTCTGATTGGTGCAGTCAAATGAGAAACGTGTCTGAACAAAGACACGCTGCCAATAACCTTGAATCAAAGCTGCCGATGTGCACGAGAGACACTGAAACAAAGTGGGGCAAAAATCTTTTCGCGACAAAATCGTGGCCCTACTAATATTAGAACGTAATAAGTCAGGTAATGAAAGTATGATGTCAGAAACCTTTTAAAGTGGTTACAAATATCGTAAACACCATTGAGAACCAGTAAAATTAACGTTAAGAAGAAAATTATTCAATTTGAAACAAAATAAACCTAGGAGACCTGACAAATTTTACAAAACATTTCGTAATTTTACAAAGAAGTGTTGTAAACTTAACCAGATATTAGCTGTAGCCTAAATATACCAAATTTGTTTGTATATTTACAGACATGTTTGTAAATATACAAATAAGTTTGTAAAATACAAATTTTTTGTAAATCTTACAAAAAGACTATGTAGTGTTGCCAAAAACTTTTTTGGACCTTTTTGTAAAAGTACAACATTTTTACTGTGTACCATTATGTACTACGTTACCTATATTTTACTTCATTTATCCTGTAGCTATTGTAGGAAAGATGTATTAAAGTGCCTAATTCGTATTACTGTTGTTTTATATCTACACTCTCCTCTCAGCTCATTGTATGTGTCATATGTGCGCAAGAGCGTTGCACCGAACAGATAATTTTTCCTACTGATACGCTAGTGCTGTGGTAGAGTTTACTATGACTCATATTTCCCGGTACGCTGGTAAGCTGTAGTCGACGTGCATGGATGGTACAGGGTTTAGTCGGCTGTGGGAACACGTTCAGACCAGATGTTTTACCTCGTCACACTATTGTACTGCCATGATAAGTGAATCACAGTTCGTTGGGTAGTTTCATTTTAGTCAAATTTCTACGATATGCATTTTAATAGTAAAACATCTTTTACGACCCGTGTTGTCTTTTAACGATCATATACTATTAGTGAAGCATTAGGATGAGTGAGAACTGCTTTATATGTGATAGATATTAAAATAATGGCGGGCAGACTGTGATGGTTACAAAGGCACGTGTCGCCTTGTTGCTGCAAGTTGAGAGCGTGGAAATGGCAAGGAAGATTTTCTTATTGCTGTGCCTAGTGGCTCTGTGGGGCGTGAAGGTGGTGGGTCCGAGGTTTTTGGCACACGGCTCTTAAACGAGTGTAAGAGAAGTACGTGTCGTGGGGAGTTAGACGCTGGTGAACGATGTAGGGTTTGGGATCGCTCTTACGTTTAGTAACCGTGTCCCTCATGATCACGGAAATAGCTCCGGGGGATGTTTGGTGCAGAAGATGCGACGTCAACTGTGCCTAGTCCAGCCATCCGTCCACCCCTGCCACCAACACAACCTGTAATGGGGTGTGATACGATTATATAGCCTCTCGCACTCAAGTCCATCTCCACCTCCTCGTGGTCAGGGCTGATAACGTGGTGCTTGCACTACCGCTAACGGAATGAGGACGAAGAACGGGCAAGTGGTGGCCCCCTCTTGTGCACAAGGGGTAGGTCCACGGTGGGGTTGTCTTAGGCCATGCTTCCAGAAGCTGGAACGGATGCCCCAGCCTGCTGTGCAACCTACGAACAGATTGCATGTCCCAACCGAGGCACGCCTAAGTGTCCTGCGTAGCGGATCTCGAGCAATGTTGATCTGGAGAAGGGGTTCTGGAGCCCTGGAAGGTGGACACCTGCTCGGGTGAAAACTCGGATGCATGGTATTTCGCAGGTACTCAGGGGATCGGTGTGAAGCCCCAGCGTAAGCTGAGCCGATCACGGGTTGGACTCTGAGTGGTAGTGGTATAACTCCCGCTAGGGAGTAGACTTAGGGTTCGCCCTGGGTCATGGTCTGGTCCGTCTTACTGGACTCGCCCACGAAGCGGTTTCGTAGAGGAGGATAGCCTCGCCCTCAGCAAGGTAGATGCCTCCAGTAAACCTGAAGGTATT